>JAFFST010049878.1:93136-103350 GCA_022414735.1 Noturus placidus
ATTGTGAACAGGTGTGGCAATAATCAGGCCTGGGTGTGGCTAGAGAAATTGAACTCAGGTGTGGACAACCACAGTTATAGTAAGGGGGGCAATCACTTTTTCACACAGGGCCATGATGGTTTGGATTTTTTTTCACCTTTAATAATAAACACCTTCATTTACAAATTGCATTTTGTGTTTACTTGTGTTGTCCTTGACTATTGTTTAAATTGGTTTGATGTTCCGAAACACTTAAGTGTGACAAACATGCAAAGGAACAGGAAATGAGGAAGGGGGCAAACACTTTTTCACACCACTGTATGTGTGTGAGTGAATGTACTGTATATGTGTGTGTCTGCAGCACGGATTTAAATCACACACAATCCAGACTCTCTATCCGCCTGCTATCTTTACCCGTGGTGGTGGTGGTATCTTGGCACTAGCTGCTCCTCCTGTTTAGTTTTGGGTTTTTTTTGCAACATCCGACCCCAGCTCTACATTGTATTCAAAGTAGAAACAGCGTTCTGCCCAGAGTTCACCTCACACACGTTACACTCGTGCAGTGTTTAATATACTCTACATGCGTGTAGCGTTAGGCTTTCATCAGCCCGATTAGCACTGAGAGTCAGCTACCGTGTAACTCTACTAAACTCCCATGGACACACTGCTACAGCACCAGCCGCCGCCGAATTTACATCAAAAGCACGTTATTAACAGTGCACACTTACTAACCCTGTGAACCAGGCTGTGATATAAACATTCTACAGTGTAGTAGGTTACTTAAGACACTTTTGTTCTCATACTCACATCTCAGCGTTACCGGACTTGCTCCATGCGTTGTCATTTTCTCCCTCCTACTGTATCCATGGCGACGCACCGTCACGCTGAGCTAGAAGGCAGGAGTGGGCGTGGTCGACGTGTGTACACAGGAGAATAACACAAGAGTATGGGGTTTGAATGGTGACATTTGAATGCAAAAAAAAAAAAAGTTCGTCTTTTTACTGTTTGAAATTCTGAATGGGTTTTGGAGAGAATGTGTTGCACTGAGAGAGAGAGAGAGAGAGAGAGAGAGAGAGAGAGAAGTTGCTGTGCAGCGCCATCTAGGGTGGAAAAGTTGTATTGTCATAAAACATAGCGTAACAGTCGTGCCATTTTGACTCGAAGTCTAAAAGGACTTGTATGATATTGACAGGGATCTAATATTACATCACACAATGTTCCTTTATAAAGAGTGTTTTTGGCTTTCAGAATTGTGGGTGATTCTTTAATGCAATGAAAAATGAGATCTCAAAATAAAGTAGTAACCTATTACCAGCCTCAATATACAGTATCCCTGCAGGTAAAAACAACAACAACAACAATAGAAACCATAACAAAAATTCTTATGGTTTCTACTACAAATACCATTATAAACCATCAGCTAACCATTAAAATCATTACCATTTGTCCTTAATGGTATCCACTAGACATGACATGCTACCAATAGAAGCCAACAAATTACCAGACACCCACAGACACCATTACAATTCCCTTTAAAACCAATAAATAATTATCAATTTGTATAGCGCTTTTTTTATAATACAGTTCTCATTATAGTAATTAAAACCATAACAGATTGTATGAGGGTTTTTGTTGCTTTGTGTTTTCAGCAAAGATTTCCTGTTTTATCTGATTTTTATTTGTTGTGTCTGAATGCTTTAAGGCCTTATGGTTGGTTTGTGGTTAGAAACTCTGGCACATGGCTTTTCAGAAGTGCTTTAAAAATATAGAAACTCCACATAGTTATTAGTAACGTAAACCGCAACAGTTCATAAATGATGCTGACTGTTAGACCTGATACATCACGATAATGAATCAGATTATTATTGGCGTATTGTTTCACAGTATATTCATAAATGCAGATTGTATTTTTATTTTTTTAAATACAGGGTTTGGAAATGTGTGGTAAGTTTTAAAATAATAAAACCCTTCAACATAAATAAACGGTTTAGAGCTTTTTTATTGTTATTATTATTATTATTATTATTATTATTATTATTATTATTATTATCCCAGTGGAGTGAATCAAGGAGTCGAGTGATGTTCGGAACGAATCGAATCTTTAAACAGACTGGTTTTGAACTGCTCTGCTTTGGAGTTCTGCAGAATGATGACGGGTGGACTCGAGGCTCGCCATTTGCCTTTCCTGCTTCACCACATGAAGCACGTAGAGCTCGTCCTCACTCATACGCCTATATATCACCTATAGATTGCGTATGACTGGAGGAATCAAGCTGATTAACACTGATCAACACACTACTGTCAGGCGTCAGAGGATGATTCGTTTTGCTATAAAAGAAAGTTTATTTATTTAAATTTTTTATAGCACAAATATCCAGTTCATAGGAATGCTTAATACAATTACACAAATTGATTGTTGTGTCTACATGTATTCATTTTAAAGCAGTCAATATTTATCTAATACAAAATGAAATCCTTGAGTGGTGAGAAGTTAAGTATAAATTCCCACCCATAAAATTCCTAAAGCATAGCTTTGGCTTAGTTCTCTAATTTGAATAGCCTACATCTGCATGAGAATTACTCCAGGGTTCTCTGGTCAACATGCAAAGCATGCTGGGAGCAGGGGCCACACTGTTAACAAAGGAATATAAGATCCAACCCAATACACATTCAACCATTACAGCAGAGTGGCGGTAGTGTATGTATTCATCTGATACTACAGCAGCAAGCATGGTGCTAGAAAACTCTGAGCATAGCTCTGTCTTTGAGGATAACATTTCTGTGAGTACTGACTATTTATTCATCTTGGTTTTTTTTTTGTATTACATTCCATGTAGCCAGTGTCCTGCTCTAGCTTATTCATTCTTACAAAGAATATTTCTTATTTAGAATTTGAGAATTACGTCCTAAGTTGGATTTCTTTGTTTCTGTGGTTATAATTTTGTTAATTTCTTGCTATTTCCTGTAAGAAATGTTAGGAAGTATCTGGAAATCTGTGTGACTGGAGAGGAAATTTTGTTCACATTGCATGTGTGAACTGAGGGAGGAGATTTCTAATTGTGATATTGCATTCATTTAGAAATTGAGAGTGAACAATTTTAAATACTCTTTTTTTGTGCACTAGATCTGTATTAAATGCAGGAATATGTTTATCTGTGATTGATAGAGCATAACAAAATATTAATGTTTATGTGTACGATTGAGTCAAATTGTGTAACCATCTTAATACATGAGAGGGATGAGGAAAGGCTTTGTGAACTCTTGATTCTAGACACGTGGATTTTTGCAGAGTAGTTCAATTACAACAAACCATTTTACTTGAGAATTGATTAGTCTTTGTCAGTTGGGGTAGCATGCAACTTAGCTTGGGGCAGCTTGTCTCTTGCCCTGCTTAAATTTTTACAACCTCATATATTGTGCATTCCTCAAGTAAACCTCATTAGCTAGGCTTGGTATGTAGAACCACTGCTGTTCAATGAGCCCTCCTTTTTAAATGGGATATATAACTAGCCTTAATATGATAGTATTGTTTAATACTAGCTTTGCTCCTATAGGAAGATAATGTGGAGACGCCATTTGGTATAGTGCACTGCACCATGAAAGTTCTAGCTAAGGGCAACCGACCTGTCATCCTGACTTACCATGACATCGGACTAAACCGTAAGACTTCCTCTCACTTATGTGTTCATCTGTGACCTTTTCAGAATTGTTCAGATTTTTATATATAATAATGTAATTATTCTGTGTGATCCTGTGTAGATAAGACCTGCTTCAGTAATCTGTTCAAGCATGAGGACATGCAGGAAATTACACAATATTTCTCTGTGTGCCACATCAATGCACCTGGGCAACAAGAAGATGCTAGCAGTATCCCCACAGGGTGACTGGTTGCTACCTTTAAGCTAAAACTTAACATGATACTAATCTACACTGCAAGTGAAAATATTTTGAATATAGTCAAATCTACATAGTATTTCCTATGTTAAGATTGCAATAAGAAACACCAAATTCAGAATTTCCTACAGTATGGAAGAGTGCCAAATATAAGGGTTGTTAAACATATTTCTAGACATTTAAAACATATATTGTTCTATTGGCATGTACAGTATCTCACAAGTTTGTATACCCCTCATATTTTTGTAAATATTTGATGATATCTTTTCATGTGAAAACACTGAAGAAATGACACTTTGCTACAATGTAAAGTAGTGAGTGTACAGCTTGTGTAACAGTGTAAATTTACTGTCTCCTCAAAATAACTCAATACACAGCCATTAATGTCTAAACCACTGGCAACAAAAGTGAGTACACCCCTAAGTGAAAATGTTCAAATTGGGCCCAATTAGCCATTTTCTCTCTCCGGTGTCATGTGACTTGTCCAGTCCAAAGACATGCACGGTAGGCTGATTGGCATGTACAAAGTGTCCGTAGTGTATGAATGGGTGTGTGAATTTGTATGTGATTGTGCCCTGCGATGGATTGGCACCCTGTCCAGGGTGTACCCCGCCTTGTGCCCGATGCTCCCTGGGATAGGCTCCCTATGACCCTGAAGGAAGGATAAGTGGTATAGAGGTGATGGATGGATGGCACAGTGGTTACATTTCTGTTTTTAATGGGAAAACAACCTCAAGGTCCTATAATGCTTATAGATGTCATATCATTCATTCATATATATATATATATATATATATATATATATATATATATATATATATATATATATATATATATTCACTGTATGTTTTTGCTGCTCAAACACATCTGAAACAGCTTATAAAGAGATTGGTAATTGGCTGATGGTGGTTACATTAAAAAATATTATTTAGATTTTTTTTCTACACCAATGTATTTTACAATACATAATGTATTTACATCAGATTGACATTGCTATTGGATTTTTGCTGTATACATTTATCCTTTTGTAGATCCACCTACCCCTCAATGGACCAGCTCTCTGAGACCATCCCTGCAGTGCTCCAGCATTTTAAGTAAGTTGGCAAAAATGAATGATTAAATGATACCAGATCCACCTTAAAATATCTGACATTGTTGCCTCTAATGGTTAAAAGTGAGTTGCATTTTCTCTCTATAGCATTATGAGCATCATTGGAATGGCAGTTGGGGCTGGAGCCTACATCCTTGCACAGTTTGCTGTAAGTTGTACCTCTTTCCTGCTTCTTTCTGGGGAATCTTAACATACTTTATAACCAGTCAGATTTTTTATACTTACCAGTATGTTGATACAGGCAGACATAATCCTGTTAATTATAATAGGCATGCTGGCCATAAATACACAGGAATGCTCCTCGTAGTACAAATACCTTCTCGATCATTTCAGACTTACTCATCGTTTCATATACTAAGTTTGCTGAAAGGAAGAAGTCAAATGTAGAAAATCGTAATTGCTCTTTGAATATCTTAAATAAAGAACAAATGATTTGAAATAATAAACTGATTGATATCTGGGCGTCTGTTTACCATGGGCTGCTCTAAGTCACTGATATTTGTATACATTTCTTACAGCTGAACCACCCTGAACTGGTTGAGGGTCTTGTTCTGATTAACATTGATGCTCAGGCAGAGGACTGGATGGACTGGGCAGCACATAAGGTACTACAGCTCATACAAGGTACAACTAGTCATAAAACCCCACATCCAATCAGTACTTAAAAAGAGGAATGTTTTTTCTTTCTTTATTGGCTGCAGCTAGTTTAACAGTGGTAGAAAGACAGTGGAACATCATTGAACTGTCAGCATACCTTGTGCAAACAAATGAGTTTTAGTTTTAGCATTGTTAGCGTGCCAATGTATACAGGTCTACTAATGATGCTTATGATGACACCCATTTAAAATAGACTTTTATTCTAAGGGTATTAGAAATGCATCTATTTTAAAATCCCACATGTACTTTACTTCACCGCTATAAAGCAACCTGATACTTCTTACAGATCTCTGGCTGGACACATCATGTTCCTGATATGATTATCTCCCACCTGTTTGGAAATGTAAGACAGAACACTAAATGTCAACAATTTATTTTTATAAATATTCTCTTTGGAAGAGATGCACCAACTCTTTTAAAAGCATATTCGCATATATTGTAATTTGAAGCATCTTGGCTGATTTTATTTATTTGATTGAATATTACATGGAAATATGACAGGAGGAGATTCACAACAACCATGACCTGGTCGCAACCTTTCGACATCACATCCTGAACAACATTAACCAGAGAAACCTCGAGTTGTTTGTCAAGTCCTATAACAGGTATCACTGAGGTCTGGTGCATATTTGCCATTTGTTTGCTTGTCCTGTTTTTTTTTTCTTTCACTCCGGGATCAGGATACTGTATGAAAAAAAATGTTCTCGGGAGACTTTCACTTCCCTTTATTCTGATCTGCTCTTTAGTCGAAGGAATCTGGATGTCCAGAGACCTTCTCCAGGTGGAAACCTCAATGTGAGGACCCTAATGTAAGTCAAATGATTTCAGTGTTTCTGTTTCAGCCTTAATGCATTTTCCACCTTCTTTTCCTTTCACTGAAAACTTCTTTGTTCGTCTAGGTGCCCAACTCTTCTGGTGGTAGGAGACAGCTCTCCTGCAGTTGATGCTGTTGTATGTGTTTATCTCTTATATACATTTTTTTTTTTTTTGGAATATACATCATTCAAAATACATTTTAATAACCATGTACATGTTGAGCAGTAATGGTTTTCTTTCCAGGTTGATTTCAATTCAAGAATGAATCCAAGAAAAAACACCCTACTTAAGGTTAGGGATTGCCTATTCATTACCGTCTCCTTCATTTGCAGCAAATAATGTACTAAATATTTAATTCCCATCTTAATCCATTAGGATTTAAATGTAACTTATATTTTCTCTTGCTGCTCATTTGTTATTGCTTATATTTCTACTTCTTATATTTATTAGCATTAGCATTGTACTCGGTGTATATAATTTCTTTTCTTCTTATATTTTCATGCTCCCGCTGATGTAGATGGCTGACTGTGGAGGCCTTCCTCAGGTTGATCAGGTTTGTTTCCACTTGTGAAAATGTCCTGCTTTCCATTTAGATTGATGGATACCTGTATTTACTTTACCCATTGTTTTGTTTTTCCCTACAGCCTGCCAAGTTGGCAGAGGCTTTTAAGTACTTCGTTCAGGGACTGGGATATAGTAAGTAAAGTTTCTATCTATGAAACGACTTTTAGAAGGTTAATGTTAATAATAAACCTTTACATAATTGACTATAATGTGGTCTGGGTTCTAGCGTATGCTTATCTGGAAATACATTATTTAAATAGCAGGACTTGAACAATTTATATCACATGTACACATACCTCAGTCATAATAGGCACTAGTACTGTATAAATGTCTGCATATAAACTGTGTGTGTTGTTGTAAATGGTTCATCTAAGCAAGGACGTTCAACTAAGCATTTCCTAACAGTGTCTCATTTTTATTCTGTGTCAGTGTCTGCAGTTAGCATGACCCGCCTGTCCCGCTCCCACACTGTCTCTGGTGACAGCAGCTCGTCTCTGGATGCTGTTCAAGCTCACAATTCCACTGGAGAGGAGCAGCATGGACAATCTCACACCATCATCTCCATGGACAATGAATCTGACAGCAACACAGAGCTGAGCCTGTTAGGAGCAGCACACTCTAATCAGGTGTCCTGCTAAAGACCCCATTGTTAGTGCTGTTATTTATACACACACCATTACTGGAGAACCAGAAGCTACGAGCTGCTTCATCTCTGATTCTTCAGCCTCAGCTTCACTCTGCTTCAAATGAATGATGCTTGAAATTATGTGATGATTGCAGCATTGGGCGTGGAGACTGTGTATTGTACAAGAAGTTCAGAATTATTTTCCAAAATGTGTATGGATTATAAGTAATTTAAATGGATCGATGCTTTAAGTTCTTTTGTTAGTCATGTATTATACTTTTTTTATGGAAGATCATAACTTGTGAACATTAACATTTGTATGATATGCTTACAAACATTTGAAAAGTTTAAATATATCATGTACAAACTGTGGGTTTTTAGTTAAGTATCAAAAGCAGACGTACCAATCCTTTTACAAATTGCAGGCCATTCCATAGCCCACAATAGGACAGAACCAAGCACTGGACTGTTTTTTTTAGAAATGCAGTTACATTTGTAACCAAATAATCCACATTGGCAATTAAAGAAAATTAGCACATGCAGGCTACATAAAGCCCATTTACTTTAATCCCATAAGCAAGTATTTCATATAAAGATCAATGTGTTAAAATTTCATGTGGTGTGGATATCATTCACTCAGTGTAGTCTTTTTAATGCACATAAGGATTAATGTTTTATTTAAAAAAATGAAAAAAGATGTCACCTTTTGCAGTATTACTACAGCTTAATACAGCTGCAGCCCACAAGTTGAAAACTAATCATCTCTAGGATGTGTTGCGTAAATCATTGTGTATATCTTCATAACCATATATACTTATTACAACTGAGGGTTATGCTGTAGCGTTCTTATATTATAGTAGTTTATATTACTTACATACCATTATTTGTATACTATTATAGCTACAAGTGAAAGTGACTTTCTATTTTGTATTGTCCTCGTGTAGGACAGGCAACAGAGCAAAGTGCAAAAGATTCAAATGAATGAAAGGTAAATGCATATAATATTTATAATACCAGTTTAAACAATATGTCCTCTAGAAAATCTGCCATATATCAAGATATGTTATGTATTATTAATTGCATGATAACGTATATCCATTTACAGTGGCAACAAGACTCAAATGTTTTTGCTGTTCAGCCTCTTTAATCAGTGGATATTATCATATTTGTCTCACATACTTCTTGATTTTGAATATAGAAAATAAGTTAATTGGACAGCTAATTGTATATTTAACATGGTGACATATGTGGGAAAACATATACTTGGCTTTAGTGTAAAACATACAAATATTAAAGACATTTCAGGTCTAAATAAGTTCATCAAATATAATCCATTAGAAAGTGCTACTCGAAATAAACAACATATTTACAAATTTTGTAAAAACTAACCATCTGTTTCTTCATTTAAAAAAAACAAACGTGTGCTTAAAACCGGTGACTGTTTCAAAATATTATATTTTCATGTACGGAATATAAAAACCTCATATGAATTAATTTTGTAGAGCATTTCCATTACATAAGCCCTGTGGCTCCTCTGTGATTTAAGACGTTGGAAAATGTCAAAGGACACATTTTCCAACTGAACCACTTTCCAAATGAGTGGGATAAAATCCTCCTGAAGTGCGTGTCTTTTGGAAAATTGAAATACTTTCCTGCACCGTAGAATGTGGTTTTACTGACACAAACTCAAATACCGTGCATACCAGGTGTTTCTTATTTTCTCTTACACAAAGAATTTGAATGTGGCAAATGAATACCCACCCAGAATGTGCATTAACTCTATATATGTATTATCTGAACACACACGAGTGAAAGGATTCTGGCTTTGACCTCTTGAAATGACTTCTAATCACTGATCACGTCAGCCAGCACTGGAATTGTGGAAAATCTGTGGTCATCGCTCCTCTCAGTCTCAGTTCATGATCTCATTGTGCTCATAGTAAGGCTCCAGGTCAGTAAAGATATCATTGGGGTTTCTGCAGGAGAGGTTGCAGAAGCATGCATTGATCCACATGAACTTCCAAGTGAACACTGCTCCACTGGGACACTCAAACTCCACCTCGATAGTCTTCGACTTGTAAGGGATGCAGCAGCGTTCATCTAAACACACTCCGCAGTATTTGGGCCAGTAGGGCTTCTTACTGACGCAGCCGGAGATGGTGAAGTTCTGAAATTCACGCTCACGATAGATGTTCAGGCATTTCTTCCCCGGCTACATGACAGAAAGGATGATTGAGGAAGTTTGTGAGTGCTTCTTTAAATTGTATTCAGTCACATCAATCAGTGAATAAGTAATAATAATAATAATTAATATTATTATAATTTAAGGTGGTGCAACTTCTGGTATACAGTGTCTTGCGAAAGTATTTGGCCCCCTTGAACTGTTCGACCTTTTGCCACATTTCAGGCCTTAAACATAAAGATATAAAACTGTAATTTTTTGTGAAGAATCAACAACAGGTGGGACACAATCATGAAGTGGAACCAAATTTATTGGATATTTCAAACGTTTTCAACAAATAAAAAACTGAAAAATTGGGCGAGCAAAATTATTCAGCCCCCTTTAGT
>JAFFST010049878.1:119130-130911 GCA_022414735.1 Noturus placidus
ATATATATATATACACACACACACACACACACACGTGTGTATATATATGTGTATATGTGTGTGTGTGTGTGTGTATATATATATATATATATATATATATATATATAAAATTCTTTATGATAACTCACTGCACCATCAAGCTCCATTTTAAAGTAAGACTAAATTATATCCAAATGTCACTAAGAGAGTTGAGCCTGGAATTTAGACCAATCCTTGATATAAAGTAGTTGATTATGTTGTTTCTCACCTCGTCGCATTCTCCAGAGCACGCGAGAAGACACTGTAGCCAGTGGGAGTTGGAGAATGTTGTAGAGAGTAGAACCATGTAGCTGCTTCCTTCACAAAATTGTTGGCATCATTTCCTCCCAGAGAATTGGACAGTGCTTCATAGAAAGCAGTTTTACTGTCTGCTCTTCCCTGAAGCTGCTCAAAGTTCTATTCATATGAGAGTTAGACAGCAATAGAGTTTCTCACAATACCATGTAAATACCATGTAAAGTCATGTGAAAAAATAAATACACCACATGGATATTGTTTTTTTTTTTTGTCTGTATGTTTGTTTTTACATATTCGGACAAGCTCATTTCTGATCCACTTTGAAACAGTGCCTATTAATAAAGTTGATACACATTATCAAATAACACATACAATTGCCTTTTTGAAGTAATTTTTACAATTTAAATGAACAAAAAAAAAAAACAACAGATGAGTCACATTAAAAAAGTAAGTACACCCCATCCATAAAATTAGAACCAGGTGTTCAAGATTCATTGATTAAACTATGAAATCTGCATCATATCAACGAGTGCTTGAAGATAATGTGAGGTAACCTGTCTGAATCCACCAAGGAATGACTCAAAAAGAAAAATGGAGGGTTATGGCATGACCCAGTCAAAGCACGGATTTGAATCCCATTGAAATTTTTGGGGGGATTTGTGGGCAGAACATGCAAGAAAACCCTCAAACATCTTGCAACTGAAAGAATATTGTATGGAAGAGTGGTCACAAATTCCAGAAAGGAGGCCAAGGGTGTACTTACTTTTTTCCACAGAAAAATATCACATCTATTGATATTTCTGTTGAATAAATGATTGAAAAAGTTGATTTTCCTTGTGGTTTTGTTTAAATATATCAACTTTATTAACGGGCACTGTTTCAAAGTTGATCATATGCTTGCTTGTTCAAATAAGTAAAAAAAAAAAAGGCAACAATTTCCATGGGGTGTACTTATTATTAAATCCTGGCTGCTCTGACCTTGATGTTTTTAGCTCTGCTGATCAGACCATCCTCTGCTGAAGAGCCCAGCATGAGTGGCACTCTGTGGAAGCGTCCTGAGCTCAGGGCTGCTGATGGATGTTCCCTAACCACCACACCATCTACCACTGGAGACCAGGCCTGCAGGGGGCCACTCACTGCCAACAACTGTACACAGACATACAATTCATTCATCAAACCCAGCACGACAGTAAAAAAAATCACGGTTTTAATTTGTATTAAATGAGCCGTAGCTAGGAGATGTAGCTTAATAAACCCTGTAATCAGCATTTTAATCACAGGAAAGCGACCTTGGTTTGTGCAGTGTTGATCCTCTCAGCAGATTTCTGTCTCAGGCAGATAAGTAGCTGTGCAGGATCTAATGACGAGCAGCCTAGCTCTAAACCCAGAGACACAGCCTGCGCCTCAGCTTTCTGCTTGTTCATTACTGTAGCTGGAGAGAACACTGAGCCACCCTAAAAGAAAACATGCACAGAGATGCCATGCTCATAAAGCAGATTTCAGTTATACAAATCCTATTAAAAGCATTGTTTTAATGTTTTAATCAAAATACTATAATCAGTGAATTGCTTTAAGGGACAAAGCAAACAAACCCAGGTAGAAATACTCATCATTGTGGATCTTATATTTTATTATATACAAAAATAATAAAAGTTCTCATTTATACTAATTAAAGCCAGAAATGTTTTTTTTTCTATTTATCACCTATTTATAGGCCTTTTTTACCAGCACAGCATGTGTGAATTTGCATACTGCTGACAGCTTTATCATCCCTTCCTATTTTGTTCATTGCTAGAGTGGAAAATGTGGTGAGAAGCAGCTTCCCTATTCTGACAGGCTACAGTCACAGTCAACGGTTTACATATCTGACAGAAGTTAAGAACAGCCAGGCAGCAGCACTATATGACAGCGCTGGACTATTAACACGCTAGTAAAGTCAATTATTAAAGGCTGAGTTAAAGACAGCAAATGTATGGATATATTGGACGCTGGTAAACAAGCTCATTTGGAAATTAATTCGAATAATGGGTAATGTGCCGGCGATACTGAAGTCTAGAGAGGACTTCGTACAGACTACGACCACTGCCAATCTTCCATCAAGTGGTAAGACAATTAATAATTGATACAAAGTGCTATACGAAAATAGTTTAGTTTATACATAAAGTTTGAGCTTCTAATAATAATCTAACTATTGACATGATGTAGGCAATTTACCCCCAACATTAACTGTACAAATATATATATATATAGTAGGGTTATTGATTTTCCAGTATATCTGGTGTAGCACATGTGCGCGATAAATTGTATGCATGATAAATTAAGTGTATGAAAAATTATGTTACCATTTTGAAGTAAAAATGTAAAAAAAAAAAAAAAAAAAAAAAAAGATGTGATGTTTCAGTTAAAAAAAAATTAATAAACAAACAGTACTTAATACTGACAAAAAAAACAACTAGTAAATAAACGGTTATATTGTATCCAAAACAAACAATGCATTATGCATTATGATAATATCATATCATATAAGATCATAACATATAACATAACATAATATATAACATCACATAACATAACACTACATACACATTTATATTTAGTATAAAATGTCATTGTTTTCAATGATTTGTTCTAACTGTGTTTCTTTGTAACAGTAAGTGAAAAGGAGCCAGCAGTGGTGTTGAGTGACTATCCTCCCCGTGAAATTTGTGAGCCCCTGTTCAGGACAGGAGACTGGCTGAGAGTCGTTTCTGAGTGAGTGGTCTCACGTTTATCTTCCACGTCTTTCACAACTGTTCATGTGTTAAGGCACACCCTGCAAAATAGAAAGCTGCAGTGCATTTCATTACCATGTTCTTAACCCTTGCGCGTCCTTGTGGATATTTTTGTCTTCTAAATTATTATTTTTTAAAATAATTTTGTCTGTGTTAATGCAAACAACATATATTTTGCAAAAGGTGTGTATGCTTATTGGAATTTTAATATTTCACCCTCATTTGCTTTCATAAATCTATTTTAAACAAGGTACACAAAATAACTACACTCAGGACTGTAAGGACAAAAATGATCCCACTAAAATTCTCCACTTTTAATCCCGTGAGGTTTAAGCATAAAATCATGCATTCGGTGTTAATAGGCTTTTATTTTGGTTTCAAAACATCTGAAATGTTTTGAATGTATTTTGTCAGGTTTAGTATCTGGGGAAAATACATGCTTTTCCCTTTTTCTGATTCTGCTGTATTATAGAGTTCTGCAGAAATGATGCAGCTATAATTGTGTGTGTGTGTGTGTGTGTGTGTGTGTGTGTGTGTGTGTGTGTGTGTGTGTGTGTGTGTGTATGAATATCAGAGTTGTGGTTTGTATGTGTGAACAGTAAAAGAACAGTGAAAGAAAGAAATGATATTGTACTGGAAATCACAAATCCCACCAAATGTGTACGAGTCAAAGAAGGTTACTAAGCTTTGAAGATTTTTGCATTATGTAAAGAAACCGGCATTTAAAGGGTTAAAATTCTGAAAATGAATTAATGTTTGGAAATTATGATCAGAACTGATGCTAGTAAAAAAAAAAATCTAAGTCAGTGAAAGTGGAAAAAAGGTGAATATATAATATTTTTATGACTTTTTTTTGGACGTGGACATTTTTGTCCTTTATGGACATAAGTAGTAGTTATTTTTTATTTATTTATCTTTTTAAATCTGACACAGCATAAAAAATATGAATGCATCAACCTTAATGTTGTTGTTGTTGTTGTTAATCAGACATATCAAAGACTGTAATAATCAAAGAAAAAAGTATTGCTTAGCGTTTAGTATTTGGAAAATAATTACTATTTTTCTTTTTTCATTAAAAAAAAAACATAAGTGGCATTATGTAAACAAACTTGCATTTAAAAGGGTACAATTCTGAAAATGAATTAATGTTTGGTAATTATGATTAGAATTAATGCTGGTAAAAAAAATCAACATCAGTTAAAGTGGAAAAAATATTAATATATATTTTATGACAGTTTTTGGTAAAAAAAAATATAATTGATGCACAGGGGTTAAAACAGTATGCAAATGTCGCTTTGTCTGTATGCACATGCTTTCTAATTCTATGCTCTATTTAAATATTTGATGATAATAGTTAAATAATTGGCAACAAAAGTGAGTACACCCCTAAGTGAAAATGTCCAAATTAGGCAGAATTATCCATTTTCCCTCCCCAGTGTCATGTGACTTGTTAGTGTTTCAAGGTCTCAGGTGTGAATGGGGTGTTAAATTTGGTGTCATTACTCTCACACTTCCTCATACTGGTCACTTGAACTTCAACATTGCACCTCATGTTCAAAGAACTCTCTGAGGATCTGAAAAAAAGAATTGTTGCTCTACATAAATATGGCCTAGGCTATAAGAAGATTGCCAAGACCCTGACACTGAGCTGCAGCACGGTGGCCAAGACCATACAGCGGTTTAACAGGACAGGTTCCACTCAGAACAGGCCTCACCATGGTCCACCAAAGAAGTTGAGTGCCCATGCTCAGCGTCATATCCAGAGGTTGAATGCTAGACGTATCATATCTAGACGTATGAGTGCTGCCAGCATTACTGCAGAGGTTGAAGGGGTGGGGGTTCAGCCTGTCAGTGCTCAGACCATACGCCGCACACTGCATCAAATTGGTCAGCATATTGGCTGTCATCCCAAAAGGAAGCCGCATCTAAAGATGATGCACAAGAAAGCCCACAAACAGTGTGCTGAAGACAAGCAGACTAAGGACATGGATTACTGGAACCATGTCCTGTGGTCTGATGAGACCTAGATAAACTTATTTGGTTCAGATGGTGTCAAGCGTGTGTGGCGGGAACTAGGTGAGGAGTACAAATACAAGTGTGTCTTGCCTACAGTCAAGCATGGTGGTGGGAGTGTCATGGTCTGGGGCTACATGCACTGGGGAGCTACAGTTCATTGAGGGAACCAATGTACTGTGACATACTGAAGCAGAGCATGAACATTATGCAGTATTCCAGCATGATAACGACCCCAAACACACCTCCAAGAAAACCACTGCCTTGCTAAATCGAGGTTCTCTGATATTCATTTTAACTGAACATGAGTACAGTCTGTACCATGCACTATTGGCATAAAAAAGTGTGATTGGTTCAACTTATTGGTTGCTTTCTGTTGCACTCTATTTTGATTAAATGTTGCAGGCGTTGTGTATTTGCAGAGACAACCCATTTGCTAAACAATGCATAAAATCAGTTACAAAAGTAAACAGTTGATGTAGGCTGACGATGAGTTGGTCCAAATGTAATTACTAATAATTATCATTTAATATAAGCTAATTTTGCATAATTACTAAGCCATGATTAGTTAGATGGGACTTTAAAGGTTAGCTGGCTAGATCATTCTGAAGTATTTAAATCGTTGTTGACATAAAGCTTGTGTTATGTGGATTGTTCAGTGAAGATTAATGCTTGATACTGCTTTTGATACAGCAGATTTCACAACATTCTGTTACTTAATAGTCAGGACTATTTGGAGGAGTCATAATGAGAAGGGATATGACTTTCTTTTTAGTTCCTCTATTTGTGTTGTGTTTCTAATAATACAAAATGTTTTGAAATGGAGATTTCACATGTCCATTCAGAAAGCCATGACATTCATTCTCCCTCTCTGTCCTTCTTTTACCAGAGAGGGCTACTGGGTGAAGGTTTACTCTCTCCAAACAAGAGAGGAAAACTACATCCCACGCTGTCATGTAGCTAAGGTTTACCATGGGTGAGTGAACTTTATTGAATAATGTCAATGAATGAGTTCGACACTAGTTAACTTCAGTTCTTTTCAGTTACAATATGTCAAATCAGTTCATTTTTGTTATTGTTTTCACTTTGGATTTTACGATGATTAGGTTTCTATTTGTTTGTTTTTCTTTATTAAACTTATTTTGATATATTCTTTATTACTGGGTCTAGGATTATTTTATTTAAATTTTTGCATGCATTACTATAGCTTGGAGTGTTATTTTCCTCTCTATTTTTTTCTTCTGCCACTTCCCCAATAAACAATTCATGAAAATAAATACATAAAAACTATAGTGTAGGCTAAATACGAACGCTTCCTCCCTGCTGTATTCAGGTGGTTGTTTGAAGGTGTTGCACGACAAAAAGCCGAAGAGCTGCTTCAGATGCCAGGGAACAGAGTCGGGTCTTTTATGGTCAGAGAGAGCAGAAGAGGTGAAAGGATTTTACTTGGTGAAGTGTCTTTAGCTTGCTATTCATGTTTCTGAGCATGCATAGTGAATGTTTGCTTTGGTCCTGCAGGTGTGTATAGCTTGTCTGTGCGCCAAAGAGCTATAGTGCATTACCGTATACGCCGTCTGCCAAACAACTGGTACTTCATTTCTCCACGGCTAACGTTCCAGTGCTTAGAGGACCTGGTCAACCACTACTCTGGTAATGCTGACAAAATAATATAATCATTGAGAGAACTAATGTAAAAATCCTGTAGTTGCATTTTAATGAATAGGTAGGTTGATCTGGATGGTTTTTTTTTTCTCTCTCACACACAGACATAGCAGATGGTCTGTGTTGTATACTCACTGGTCCTTGCCTGGCAGCCCCTGAACCAGCACACATCTCTCAGTCTGCTCCTATACTGAGACCTCACAGCTTTAACTGGATGGCAGTGGACAGGTACATGACTGACTTTGAACATTAGCTAAGCTGGGCTATTGTAGGAAAGTGCAAATAATGTAAATGGATTTACTTACATTATTATTCACTAGAGCTATGGACAAATGAGAGCCATCATTTACAAATAACTCATTATGTAAACAGATTGTTCTCTCACCCAGCTTCAGAGCCACATGTGGTTAATCAATGAACTAGTCATATCACAACTAATCTTCACTAAAATACATGTTAAATATGTTTTGCTAATTGTGCTAATGTATTAATCCAACCCCAGAATGGAGCTTGACCAGCAGAACACCACTGGCGCCTCTGCACAACGGGAAGCTTACATCAGTGCCGGAGTGCAAGACAGTGTATCATCCTATCTCTCTCTGGCAGGAGTGGAAGAGAAAAATAGGCATAGCAGGAAGAGGAGGAAGTGGAGATCTGTCAACGCATTTTCAAGTCAACGTATGTACAGTACGGTTACAGAGGAAGAGGACGACGAGGAGGACTATTAAACAAAAAGAACAAAACAATCAAAAGTAAAATCTATACTGCAAATAGACACATCTAAGGAATACGTTTCTTTTCTTTACATAGTAAAGAAATAGTAAAGTAAACTTGAGTAAAGACAACATGATGTCACTCAAACAAATTAAGTATTTTGCTCAAACTTTTGCACCATTTTCACACAGTTTCACACCTTCTGCTCCTTAATACCAAAGATGGACAAAGAATATTTATTCTTGTACTTGCGCTTTATCTTGTGTACCAACTTTTCATTATTCATGCACTTACCATAAGCAAAGCCTGGTGGAACAGAGATGAGGAAGAGGATGAGGAAAGATGAAGGCTGGCGATGTCGGCACCGTTTCTGTCTGCTCCCACTGTCACTCTGGTGGGGTTTCCTCCGAAAACAGCGATGTTCTCCTGTACCCATCCCAGTGCCGCTGCCTGGTCCTGCAGCCCATAGTTCTCAGAAAGAGTACTGGAACCTGTAATCATGAAGCTATGTGAACTTTAAAGCTGTGAATGAGTTTTCACAATCCAGTCATCTGTAACTAATGGATACCATAGTTAACAATAGAAGTCAATATCTGTGTTATTACACCATAAGAATCCGCACTAAAATTTGCAACTAAAGTGTAGTATTCTTGAAAGATTAGAAAGTTATTGTTGTCTGGAACAGACTAGCTTCTTATTATGTAATGAAATAAATATGATAAAAAATAAACCTATATAGTAAAAACAATGTGTATCTGTATGTTGCCGGAGTGTATAGTACCTGTGCTAAGGAATCCGAATGCAGCCAGCCTGAAGTTTGCGGTCACAACGATGATGTTTCCTACAGCAGCGAGGTAAGAGCCATCTAGTAAGCTGGGGTCAGCATTATGGAAGAACACTAGGACTGAAATAGGCTGCTTCTATAACAAACATACACACAAAATCAATATTGCACTACAGAAGGCAGAAATAAGAGTTTATGGGCAAACACATATACTGTGCATTAAACAATGTTGTATTTCTGAGAGAGAGAGAGAGAGAGAGAGAGAGACTCATCAGGACCTACCACACTGCTGGGTACAAATATGTTGAGGTAGAGACAGTCCTCACTGGAGCTGGATTTATCAGTGTCACCAGGCTGAAGACAAGAGGGTCTGAAACATATCCAAGATTTAAACCCAAATATCCATACAATAAACAATTGCAAATCAACACAGAACAGGAACTTAATCAGAATTGGCAACTTAAGTCCAAAAGTGCTTAAATTGATTTTCTGGATGCACCATTCAGATTATGCAAATCACAAAGTTCACGCTTCAGAAACTGCCAGATTTGTTCTTGAGTAGAGGTGAACAGAGTAGAGACCACCTTGCCTTTAAGCATGAAAAATTTGGGGAAGAGAAAATGCAGAAGAAAGAAGCAGTTTTCTTTGCTGTCAAAACAAGATGATATAAAAGCAAGTGAGGATTTAAAAATTGTAGTGTTTGCATTATATTTTTAGATCTTGCGTTGACATATATATTAATAGCACAGGATTTTACTTCAGTGTTATAAAATCATAATGTTCGCATTGGATTTTATCCTGTTTTTGCCATGTTTGTAATTAGCTCATTTGAGATGTCATGTTTATAAAATAATGCCAATGTTCTAGTTAATTCGAGGTGCTCTCCTGCAAAAGAAAATATGTAGATGGTTTGAATGATAAGATGATCAATCTGTTACAGTTATAGCTCACATTAAGTGTAGTTCAGAATTTTATCTATAAAAATGTTGTTCTTTGAGATGCATAATGTCTCCAATTAAGATGCTGTCTCCTCCAATGTGCCTGCTCAAATACCCTGCAACTGTATAGCTGTATAGCACTTAAGTCTGAAATTACATTTGAGACCTTCTTAATGATGTGAGCAATTTCAGTATTAACCCCTCACTATGTGCATGTAACTCAACTCAACTGAATACAGCATATAGAAACAGAAGTAAAACACACACCGAGCAAATGTGGCATTCCAGGTTCCTGTCCAATCAGCTGGCTTCGGGGGCCTGAAACGCATTTCACCAGTTGGTGGACTTGCGTAAGGAACACCCAGGAAATAAGTCACACTCTTGCTGTCAGTCTCAATCAGCTTCATCTCGTTTTTACCAAGGAGTGTTCCATGGCCAGGGATGGACACTGAGGTTAGCTGTTGCCTCAACACTTAAACAAAAATATTCCATAGCACTAACATTAGACAGTGAAGTTATTTTATAAGAATATTACAAAGAGGAACGGGTCAGAACGATGATTCTGACTGTAAATTGAGATCCCTGTAATGTATATGTACGACATTTGGCAGATGCTCTTATCCAGAGTGACTTACATTCATCTCATTTATACAACTAAGCAGTTGACCATTAAGGGCCTTTGTCAAGAGCCCAGCAGTGGCAGCTTGGCATTGGTGGGATCTGAACTCATGACCATCTTAACCACTGAGCTACCACTGCCCTGTAATGTCTATATATATATATGTATAGTATACGATGACTGTAGCATTGCCTATTCTTTACTGTTACTATCCAAATTTCCCAGAACATTAGACTCACCGGTTCTTAAGTAGACATATTCGGCAGGTTCCTTAATGACGATTACACAGTGCTGACCACTGGAGCTTGGTAAACAGATACGAGTGTCTGGGTACATCACACACCTCACTGCTGATGATCTACTGGCCACTGACACAGCTGAACAGGAGTCGTTTTCCTCACAGGCTACAGACACACACACACACACACACGCACACATGCACACATCTATAGAATTACTTCACTGATTACCAGAGTTGTCTGTATGTGTGTGATGAGAGGAAGTCTCACCAGCCAGACACCAGTTATGGACTCTATCCAGGTCATCAGCAATATCTCTGCTGATATGAACTATGTCGAATGCAGAGATAGACGAGTCCACCACAACATATGAGGCATCCAGTACTCTCCAGTTTTTCAAATTAACTGTGAATAATAATCTGCATTCATATATTTCCATAGTATACACAACATGCATTACAGTAGTATATCTGCATTTACAACAAATACACAAGTGTATTTTGACAGGCTATGAGTAATCACATTTACATATATTGCTGGTTTAATAATGTATCAGGACGTGTGTATGAGATTATCTACATTATAAAATTACTTCTACTGCAAAAGTCATAGAAATGTCAATTGACCATTTGTATATCCCAAACAAAACATCCGACTTTAAACCAATCTATTATTTATTAGTACTGCAGATTACCTATACAGAAAATAGATGCTTATTTTAAGTGTAACTTGTAATGGCAATGTAATGTAATGTAATACAATGTAATGGGCACAGGAGCATATTCATTCTCCTGGAGTAGAGAACATGTGAGCGTTGTATAAATACTATTAATTATGTGATTAATTAGGCACTAAGATTGATACGCATGTAAATTTACATGATAAGATACAAATACTCATGTCATCCTTCTATAATGCACACACTGTTAGTAGTAACATTATAGCCATGTGTATAGTTTATGTGTAACTAAACAGTTAGAGACACTTGATATAAATCGGGACTCTGTCATTCTTAACTGATGGAGGTCAGATGTAGCTGCAGTGTATGACAAAGATGGTATCTATATTCATGCTAGCATTAACATGGCCATTAACAAAACTAATTGTACTACAGGTGAGTAATATTCATTTCACTTCATAAAATCCCATGATACACGTTTATAGTAATGGGAGAGCAGGGCATGGTGATGTATAACACATCGTGCACTTGTGTTTAACAAATGATCATTTTTACCAAACACGTAGTTTTAAACTATTCAAATAAAAATGCACGAGTTCCTTACCAACTTTTGAGGGAGAGCGAAGTTTGAACAAAGGACAAATACCAGGGCTTTTTGTCCACTGACTCACTAGAAACACAGAGGTTTAGTAATGTACACAATGTTAGCAGAGATCAGAATCTGTTTGTCTGTTCTACAGTTAAACGTCAGAATAATAATGATATAAACGTTTTGAGCCAACATACTACTTTAGATGCATTTATATTCTTGCTTTGTAGGAGTATGTAACAAGCATATATAAGCAAACACACACATACAGTGGTGTGAAAAAGTGTTTGCCCCCTTCCTCATTTCCTGTTCCTTTGCATGTTTGTCACACTTAAGTGTTTCGGAACATCAAACCAATTTAAACAATAGTCGAGGACAACACAAGTAAACACAAAATGCAATTTGTAAATGAAGGTGTTTATTATTAAAGGTGAAAAAAAAATCAAAACCATCATGGCCCTGTGTGAAAAAGTGATTGCCCCCCTAAACCTAATAAC
>JAFFST010049878.1:137299-153772 GCA_022414735.1 Noturus placidus
CAACAACTGAATTAGCATATTTAGAGTCTAGAAATTCATCTAATTATAATTGATGAAGAAAAAAACAAAAAATTGAGGTGACTAGAAATTGCCGAATAAATATTTAGAACTGCTCAAATGTGAAATAAGAACTTTCCCTTTAAGAAAAATATCTTTCATATATAAATATGTATATGTTTTATCTGTGAGGGAAAATTGTTTTTATAGACCTTGTTAAGAGTTTAACAGTGACGTTCTGGCAGCTATAAGACATGATGGTTATAACAATATGTGTTGAATTTAGAGGTAAAACCACTACTGACCTCCAGTGATGACATTCTTGTTGAGAATGAAGCCATCGCAGCAGCTCTCCTGACTGCAGGTGTCTGCACAGAAGTGGTGTACATCATCTAGAGATGCCCTGGGTGCTTCAAATACAAGAGTGTGATATACTCCAGAATTCACTTTGTGAAAACGCAGTCTCGTAAAGCTCTTCCTGCCAGCGATATTGAATTCATGTCCTTTGGTGTGGGGAAAAAAAAGAGACTGGGGTAAGCAAGAGAAAAAAGAGGTTCTTGATATGCTTCACATTTTGGGCAAGACCATTCAAAACGAACATGTTCACTATTCTAGTCTACTTCAAGTTTATCAAGAAGGGTGTACTTTATTGATTTATATGCAGAAGTACTGGCATGAAGAAATGTGAGCTAGTGGACTGGATTCTCTAGATCTAGACTTCATTTTAGCAAATGTATAACTTACTAAGTATAAACGGAGCACCATTAAGCTGAGTACTTTTTTCTCTTTGCAAACAGTTATGTTTCAAGGCAACATTACAAAACACTGTTCATTTAGCTACGAATAATATGACCCAGTTTATAGATATGGTCATATGCTGCACCATACCATAAAGAATCTATGTGCTTTATTATTATATTTATTAGGCAAATATTAAATGATCTAGAACAACTGCCCATATCCAATATTATACCTTTCTTTCTTAGCACTGTGAGATTGGGCTTGTCTCCAACCTTGACTTTCAACAAGCAGCTCAGTGCTTGGAATGTATCAGCTGCTTCATTTCCCAGAAAGCCCTTCGTCTGCAATGCCAAATGAAACAAAGTCAATGCAGATTACTGAACTTGCATCTAATGTTACCCATCACAGTAAAAGAGTCACTCAAGAATCTTTGTCAAAAGGAAAAAGTCATATTGACATATTGCTTTTTTTTGTGAATGTTGATGATCAGCCAGTCATTTGGTTCCAGATGTTTCATTTAAAGCTGCATTAAGTAACTATTTAGTAAAGAATAAATAAATAAATAAATAAATAAGTAGGATAGAATAATTAGCAAGCAGGATAGAATTGTTTTAATCATAACATATTAATAAAATAAACAAATAGGATCGAATCGTTTTAATCACAATAGTCTGAAAGCTTACAGAAATGTTTTAAGGAAAGAATCTCCTGATCCTGAAGTAGGAAAGTTCCATGTACTTTAATAGTTTTTCCAGTGATAGCACAACACATGTAATAGAGGCACTGATAATACTGAAGTCGTATATGTTTGATTTGAGTGCCTCTGTGTGAAAGAGCCAGATATAATGCCGAGAAATGCATAACTATTAGTGAGAATGATGTGCACTTATTACTTCCTCAGAGGTCTTGCATTCAACATTAGTTGTCTGTGTGCTGTAGAAGTCACAGAAGGTTTGTGTTCCCTCATTGAAAACAGCAACATACTGGCATGAGTCATCTTTTGCACAATCTAGAGAGAGGAAAGTAAAAAACATACGGTCTTTTTAGGTTGCCGTAATAGTTATTAAGTGTTTAGAATGTTAGTGGGTGATTTATGTATTTTAGTGCAATCCAGAGCTTCTGGAACGCATTAAAATTGTGATAAACCGGTAGTTAGTGCATAATTGCTCTCATAATAACAGCACTTGAAAATGCCACTGTTGTAATAAAAATAGGCTGTATGCTTTATCTCTAAATTAGCTCCCACACCCACACCTGAACCCCCACTTCACATTCACACTCACCAAGCACACATTTTCTAATCTGAGTTTCCAGTGGCTGTGAGGAGGGAATAGATTGCAGCACCACAGCATCCACAGAATCCAGCAACAGTGATGATACTGTAACAGCCTTAAATTTCTCCAAAACTGCTCATATGGACAGATACACACATACACATGCACTTAATTAGTTCTATTACTTACATAAAGGGAATGTATTTTCATCAAAGATATTTGGGATATTTCATTTACTGATAAATTTAGTTCATTATAAGTTACATTTATATAGCGCTTTTCTAGACACTCAAAGCCCTTTACATAGTATTGGGGGGATCTCCTCAACCACCAATAGTGTGTAGCATCCACCTGGATGATGCGACGGCCGCCATAGTGCGTCAGAACTCCCACCAGCTATTGGTGGAGAGAAGAGGAGTAATGTAGCCAATTCTACATTAGATGGAGATTATTTAAGGGGACATGATAGAGAAGGTCCAATTGGGGAATTTCACCAGGACACCCGGGTTATACTTTTACAATAAGTGTCCTAGGATTTTTAATGACCACAGACAGTCAGGACCTTAGTTTAATGTCTCATCCAAGAGACAGTGATGTTTTTACAGTATAGTGTCCCCATCGCTATACTGGGGCATTACCATAGGGTGAACATCCACTGCTGGCCTCAATAATACCCTTTCCAGCAGCAACAACCTTAGTTTTCCCCAGGAGGTTTCCCATTCAGGTACTGGTCAGGTTCTACCCTGCATAACTTTACTGGGAAACCAGGCAAGAACTACAGGGAGATATGGCTCTGGCACATATACTTTCCTTCATTTGAGATTAGCGGCATGACATACATCATTACCTTTGCATTGCTCTGCAGTGACTGGCTCATCTGCAGAGGTCCAAGACAGTTCTTCCCCTTCTATAGTGACACAAATCCACTTGCCAGACAAGACGTGCTTTTGGGCTGATAGGAAGTCCCCTTTTTCAGTACAATTGAGGTTCCTCTGCTGACACTCTGAAACACCTTTGCACCAGAGATAAAAATGCAATAGAAAATCAGATCATTCAGTACGTTTACATAGACAACAATAATCCAATATTAACACAATTAAGACAATACTCTGATTAAGAAACTACCATGTAAACAGCAATTATTAATTACCTTAATCCGATTAAGCTCATATTTGAAGTAAACACAAATCGAATTAAGACAGATGGAGTACTCCTGTTTTAGTCGCATTATCGACGTGCATTACAGACATGTAAACACCTTAATCACATTATGAACATCGTGTGAGAGTTTTCACCATATTTTGCAACAGGACACAATCACACTGCGGTGCTCAACCGGGTATCTCAGTTACTATATAGACAGTGAGTACACAGATTGGGATGCAGCCCACAGCTTCAAGCAGTCGTCAGTTTGCACGTATAGCATGACAAATAATTAACCGTACTTGAAGCGTTTGTAAAAATATAAAATAAATACATTCAAAACTGTATACGGTACCATAACGAACACGAACTGATACGCGAAATTCTGGAGGGAACGTCGGACAGCGTGGCGCGGTGACGTAATGACGTGCACTGTTAATCGAACTATGTTCTATACATGTAAAATGGGAACATGAAAGGAGTATTCTAAAAGTGACTCATGTAAACACCTTAATCACAATATTGTCCTGTTCAAAATAAGGTTAATAATT
The DNA here is from genome assembly GCA_022414735.1 of Noturus placidus. Lineage (NCBI taxonomy): Eukaryota > Metazoa > Chordata > Actinopteri > Siluriformes > Ictaluridae > Noturus > Noturus placidus. Next base: position 141,006 of record JAFFST010049878.1, read on the forward strand.
AGATTACTGCTGTCTGTATAAACGTAGTCAATGTCACTAAAAGACAAATGTCTGAACAACCATGTACTAACAACCATGAGTTGGATCCGATTAATTCTACCTGGTCACAAATAATGGGTCTAACTTTCACGTACAGTGTGAAGGGCTGAAGGCTCCCAGTGCTGCTGTGGAGGTTCCTGGGGTACAGGGGAAACAGAGGTCCTTCCCTGCTTCAGACTGATATGAGCCATGTGGACATGCAATACATCTACCTCCACTGGAGAACGAGCCAGCAGGACATAGCACTGAAAGAGACAGAGGATGTGTGAAATTTAAAAAGACACACCACTACTAACCACAGAGTAAACTACAAACCCAGCTAGAAAGGTCTTCCGAGGCATTTACACACCCATATAAAAACAAAACCTGATAAATATATAAAAACTGGACCAGATCACTACTTTCCCATTCATTATCCGAAGCAGGCCTATGATTAACAGAGAAACAGGCAGTAGAGTCAGCTTACCACACCCAGAGGAGTCTGGGAGCAGCCGAAATCCTGCAGAACAGTTGAACGAGGCAGGCGAGGAGAAGGCTGTAATGCTCTCCGAGATGAAGACTGACTGGTACGACTTTCTGATCAACGCCATCACCCCATCCCGCTTCATCTGACTGCTGAGCACAGTGTCTAAACATAGACACACATTGAAGTTAGCCTAGCTTCATTACGGCTTAAACTAATTTAATTTTAGTGTTTCAGGTTGGAAACCCATTTAGAGAAGCCTGTAATGAGGACGTTACCAAGATCCATTGCATGGCATTATTGCAAATAACAATTTTTCCAATAAATATTTGTAAATTATATAATCATTGACTATAAACACTTTTTTTTATTACAACCTACCGTATTTTCCGCACTATAAGGCGCACCTAAAAACCTTACATTTTCTCAAAAATTGGCCGTGCGCCTAATAATCCGCGCCTTATGTGTGGACTGAGTTCCAAAATCTGTAAAAATGTTGTGTGACTTTGGTTGGCGTAACAACCGTATGTGCCTTAGAACACTGTGCACCTTATGTATTGGTCAAGTACAGAAAATAGACCCCGTAATTGAGACTGCGCCTTATAATCCGGTGCGCCTTATAGTGCGGAAAATACGGTACATTTTTAACTAATTCAAAATGTTTTTAAATCACGTTTATTTAAAACAAAATCTGTATCCTGTGTTTATGCTTCTGTAAAGCTGCTTTGAGACAATGTCCATTGTTAAAAGCGTTATACAAATAAAATTGAATTGAATGGAATGGAAATTTGAAATGTTCATTTAAAAAAGTGATTCAGTGATACATGCTGTGCATAAATTGCATTTGCTTTTACCGATGTCGTGGAGATCAGGCAGGACGTTGACTGGCAGATCAGAGAGGCGAGCTTTAAAAGTGATGTAAGCAGTGAGGTTTTGCTGGCTCACGCACTCCAAGAAGACAGACGACTCATCACAAATTGATCCGTACTGACCAGGAGATAGCTAAGCCACAAACAAGCACAAAAAATATATGTTTCAGAAACTGGACAGCTGTAGCAGAGCTCAAAGTGGATGGATATAGGTGAGTAGGATACCTGTAGGCTGCAGAGTCCTGCTGCTCTCAGGTTAAACAGCAGAGAAGCGTGCAGCAGAGAACGCTGAACACTGCAGCTTTGCTGATCCTCTGCCAGAGACAGCTGCAACACTGTGGATACCTGCACAGTCTGCAGAAGCTGAGCTTCTGAGAAACACACAGACATTTTCAGACCATGTATTCTTGGCGTATTTAAGTGTAAACAAAATGTGACGATTGCATCTTTACACAGATTATGCTTATGAGTGTGTGTAAATTTTTACTTTGGCAGGAGTAGGCCAAAGGAGCTTCACTCAACCAGGTCCTGGTCTCTAGATCACACAAGAATGTTTCTGAAGGCAGGGCATTATTATAACCTTGGTCACAAAAAATGTCACAGCGCTGCCTCTGTTTGCCAGCCACACTCTCATTGTCACACAGAATAGCACCATGGGATATAGAGACACCAAAGACGAGAGGGCACTGAGGAGCTAAGACAAAACATAGAGAAAGGACCATTTTACAGATGCTTGTAAAAAAAAAAAAAAGCAACTTCACTAATATTCAAAGTAAGTGAGCTAAAAAAGAGAAGTGGAAACTGCGTACTGTCACACGAAGATGTTTTCACTAAGCGGGGACTGCGGGTGGAGGGGATCTCCCGGCCAGTTTCAGAAACACACCAGCAATAAACCTCATCACACTGCTGAAATTTGAACATCTTACCATCTTCCACACACTCTGGCTCATAGCCAATACCTGCCTCTCGCTCAGACGCCAGCTTCTTCTGAAGAGCACACCAACTGGGACCTGTATAGCCACACACAACGCACAACACATCACCAAGAAACAGAAAAGAAAAGAATGAATAAGTCATAATTTGTAACCATGTGTTAGAATAAATTGCATTAAAACATATACACTCACAGAGAACTTTATATAGGAACAACTGTAGACCTACTCATTCATGCAATTATCTAATCAGCCAATCATATGGCAGTAGCACAACGCATAAAATCATGCAGATATGGGCCAGCAGCTTCAAGTACTCTTCACATCAACCATAAGAATGGGGGAAAATGTGATTTCAGTCATTTTGACAATGGCATGATTGTTGGTGCCCGGGCAGGCTGTTTTGAGTATTTGTATAACTGCTGAGCTCCTGAATGGTGCAATTTACTCAGAATGGTGCAATAAATAAAAAAAAAAAAAACATCCAGTGAGCTACAGTTCTGCAGACGGAAACGCTTTGTTGATGAGAGAGGTCAATGGAGAATGGCCAGACTGGTTCAGGCTGCAGAAAGGCCACAGTAACTCAGATAACCACTCTCTACAATTGGCATGAGCAGAAAAGCATCTGAAAATGCACAATACATCAAAACTTGAGTTGGATGGGCTACAACAGCAGAAGACCACGTCGGGTTTCACTTCTGTCAGCCAAGAACAGAAATCTGAGGCTGTAGTGGGCACAGGCTCACCAAAACTGGACAGTTGAAGACGACAAAAATGTAGCCTGGTCTGATGAAACTCTATTTCTGCTGAGACACACAGATGGTGCCACAGATTTTGGTGCCATGAGCATGAATCCATAGACCCAACCTGCCTTGTGTCCACAGTCCAGGCTGGTGAAGGTGGTGTAATGGTGTCAGGAATGTTTTCTTGGCACACTTTGAGCCTGTAATACCAATCAATCATCGCTTGAATGCCACAGCCTGTTTGAGTATTGATGCTGACCATGTGCATCACTTCATGGCCACAATTTACACATCTTCTAATGGCTACTTCCAGCATAATAATGCACCATGTTACAAAGCAAAAGTCGTCTCAAACTAGTTTCATGAACATAACGATGAGTTCAGTGTTCTTCAGTGGCCTTCCCAGTCACCGGATCTGAAACCAATAGAACTCCTTTCTGATGTGGTAGAACAGGAGATTCAAGCCATGAAAGTGCAGCTGAAAAATCTGCAGGAATTGTGTGATGTAATCATGTCAACATGGACCAGAATCTCAGAGGAATGCTTCCAATATCTTGTGGAATACATGCCATGATGAAACAAGGCTGTTTTGAGAGCAAAGAGAGGCCTAACCATGTATTAGTATAGTGTTCCTAATAAAGTGCTTGGTGAGTGTACGGTATATCACTTTAGAGGTAAACTGAAATAGAAATATAACATACAATATAACTTGTAAAGTCAATTAAATTTAGCAGTTATTAAAACATGTTTTGTTGAATAAAAGTACAACTGAATGATTGTTTTTACACTGTAGCTCTCCGGTAGGGCTACGTGTGGCTGGTTGGATGACCTCTCCAGTAGCAGGACTGACACACAAGGCAACATTGCTGATGGCATCATTCTTCTGGAGCACAGAAAAATCACCATCCTACACACACACACACACACACACACACACACACACACACACACACATACACAGAGTTGCAATCAAAATTATTCAACCCCCATTGCGAATCAGGCTTATTGTCAGCTGTTTGCAATGGACAAATCAAACAAAAGCAAGTGAAATAGTTCAACACAACAAAAGCTTCAAGTGGGTTTCCCAAAATTCAACTGAAAATGCAACTTATAGTGATTTCTCAGTCTCAAAATTATTTTATCCCTTCATGGCAAGCAACTTTAGTACTTTTTGCTGTTATGAGCTACTGCAAGCAAGATGCACAGATGGTTACAACTGTTGATGGCTTTCTTTTGTTGTGAAGTCCAGGTATTTCATAAATTTTCTGCCCCTAGCCAGTTCAGGAATGTCATGTGTTCCAGCTCAAGCACACCTGGTGCAACTAATGATAGTTAGCCCTTGATGGTTTGCTTGAGACAACACCTGTTTTGCATATTTGTGCTGTTTTGCTCATATAAAGTTGCATTTTCAGTCGAATTTGGGGTAACCACTTGAAGAATTTGTTGTGTTGAACTATTTAAATTGCTTTTGTATGATTTGTTCATTGTAAACAGCTGAAAGTCTGTACATTTGACAATAAACCTGATTTGCAATGGAGGTTGAATCATTTTGATTGCAACTGTATATACAAAACATCCGAAAAAAGTATTCACAGCGCTTCACTTTTTCCACATTTTATTATATTACAGCCTTATTTCTAAATGGATTAAATTCATTATTTTCTTCAAAATTCTACAAACAATACCCCATAATGACAACATGAAAGAAGTTTGTTTCAAATCTTTGCAAATTTATTTTAAAATAAAAAATTTTAAAAAAGCATATGTGCATAAGTATTCACAGCCTTTGCTCAATACCTATTTGAAGCACCTTTGGCACCAATAACAGCCTCAAGTCTTTTTAAGTATGATGCTACAAGCTTGACACACCTACCTGTATTTTTGGGCAGTTTCTCCAACTCTTATTTGCAGGACGTCTCAAGCTCCATCAGGTTGGATGGGGAGCATCGGTGAACAGTCATTTTCAGATCTCTCCAGAGATGTTCAGTCGGGTTCAAGTCTGGGCTCTGGCTGGACCACTCAAGGACCTTCACAGAGTTGTCTTGTAGACACTCCTTTGTAATCGTGGCTGTGTGCTTAGGGTCGTTGTCCTGTTGGAAGATGAACCTTCACCCCAGTCTGAGGTCCAGAGCGCTCTGGAGCAGGTTTTCATCAAGGATGTCTCTGTACATTGCTGCATTCTTCTTTCCCTCGATCCCAACTAGTGTCCCAGTTCCGGCCGCTGAAAAACATCCTTACAGCATGATTCTGCCACCACCATTCTTCACTGTAGGGATGGTATTGGCCAGGTGATGAGTGGTGCCTGGTTTCCTCCAGACATGACGCTTGCCATTCAGGCCAAAGAGTTCAATATTTGCCTTGGTCTTGGTCTGAAAGTCCTTCAGGTGCCTTTTGGAAAACTCCAGGTGGGATGTCATGTGAATTTTACTGAGGAGTGCATTCCATCTGGCCACTCTACCATACAGGCCTGATTGGTGGAGTGCTGCAGAGATGGTTGTTCTTCTGGAAGGTTCTCCTCTCTCCTCAGAGACTTGCTGGAGCTCTGTCAGAGTGACCATCGGGTTTTTGGTCACCTCCCTGACTAAGGCCCTTCTCCCTCGATCACTCAGTTTGGCCGGACAGCCAGATCTAGGAAGAGTCCTGATGGTTCCAGACTTCTTCCATTTACAGATGATGGAGGCCACTGTGCTCATTGGGACATTCAATGCTGCAGAAAACTCTCTGTATCCTTCCCCAGATCTGTGCCTCGATACAATCCTGTCTCGGAGGTCTACAGAGTTCCTTGGACTTCATGGCTTGGTTTGTGCTCTGACATGCATTGTTAACTGTGAGACCTTATATAGACAGGTGTGTGCCTTTCCAAATGTATGTCCCATCAACTGAATTTACCACAGAAGGACTCCAGTCAAGTTGTAGAAACATCTCAAGGATGATCAGTGGAAACAGGATGCACCTGAGCTCAATTTTGAGTGTCATGGCAAAGGCTGTGAAAACCTATGTACATGTGCTTTTTTTTGTTAGTTTTTTATTTTTAATAAATTTGCAAAGATTTCAAACAAACTTCTTTCATGTTGTCATTATGCGATATTGTTTGTAGAATTTTGAGGAAAATAATGAATTTAATCCATTTTGGAATAAGGCTGTAACATAACAACATGTGGGAAAAGTGAAGCGCTGTGAATACTTTCCGGATGCACCGTACATAGGTGCAACCCTGGTTTATAAAAATAAATGGATGACTTATACATGTTGGAATAAACATGTCCGGATAAAAATAAACACACCTCCTCACAAGATGGGCTGTAGGAAACAGTCATGTCAGAGGTTGCCTTACTCCAAACAGACATGCTGTATTGAGCGTGTGATCTCTGGCATGTAGTTTGGCCTGAAAACAACGTGATGATTAATGACGTGTATAAATATTCCTGAAGTGCAAATGCCAAGTCAAACCAAATGAATTTGACTTGAACTACAATCAGATAACAGCAACAGTTGTAAATCTGTTAACAGCTGTAATTCAACTGTAGCTTTAAATAACATGTATTTACACTGTGGGGGCTGTATGGAGCGAGCAGTAAGAGATCCAGTAATGTAATCTCCATCTTCATCTACACACCAACAATGTCCTGCGCAGAATTGATGACAATGTCTCATATTATAACTTTGATATGAACAATTGATATCTTTTAATTGATATTAATCTTCTAATTGATATCTTAATAGCAGGTGATAGGAACAATGTGTTCTACTGTTAGGAAGATTATAAATGACAAAGAGAAAAAAACCAACAGCTATAATAGTGTGAATAATAACAGCTTCCACAGTGATAATAGACATCTTTTAGAAACTTGTCTTACCAGTGCTTGGATGACATTGACTGGGCAGCCACTGGCCAAAAGCATCACACTGTGGGCGATATGGCTTGTGTCCAAACAGCAGACTTTGACTGTCCCTTCCACTGGCCAATAAGCTGCTCTGCCAGTAAAAGTGAAGGGCTGTAGCAAAGGGAAATCATTCAGCACTGAATATTTACTTCAAACTTGGTAGTGTTCATAAGTACACACAGTGGTGGTTCTTATTAAATTCACCTTCCAAAAATGTTTAAATGTAATAGCAAGCCATACAGAATTATAACATTTTACTGATTGGTAAAAACGGCTTTAAAGGGGCTAGGGAGATAGAAAGAGATGGGATCTAAGAAAGAATATGGGTAGAAGGGGAACAGAGCCAAAAGCTACATACTAGAGTATGCTGCAAGGTGCAGGGCAGAGTTTGTATTACGCAAAAGAACATCTGAAATCTGGAACGCAGGACCGGCTGCCTGCTGTAGCTCTTCAGGGCTCAGCTTCACACTCTCTGCCAGGAGGAAGCTATAACCCATGGGTATATGGGAGCTATTGGAGAGCGAGATCAGTCTCTCTGCCTCTGTCAAAAACTTATCACCTTGCTCCCGTACCAAAGAGCATGGCCCTGGACCTGCAAAACAGTGAAAATTATGAGATTTTAGTTGTACATCATGAATTTGTACTTGGCTGAACATACTCATGGCTGACACTCACATTTTGGAACCTGGTTGACTGGAACTTTAGAGTCTGGTATCATGTCTCCATTCTGGTCAATACACCAGCACTGGCGGAGGTTAAAGTGACCCAGAGGAGCATTAAAATCGCTCAGTGGGCCTGGATACTGGCTAGTGTCTCCTCTGAGAAGTCCCCATAGGGACAAAGGGTTCAGGAAAATAGATGCTCCAAAATCAGTTTGAGTGTTCCCATCTAGGATTTCAGATGGAAGTTCTGAAAATGCGTCAAACCTGGCCAAAGAAGGAAATACTTTCTGATGTCTTGCCTGGAATAATGCAAAGAGGAAGCCCTTGAATGATGTCATCGCTTCTGGGTTTCTTCTGTATTCTTGCAGAATATTAAGGAGTTCAGATACAGGCAGCTGCTTTCCAGCATTGTTGACTTGGCTCCACTCGTGGTAGAACAGAAAGGCTTGTTCGGGAGGGCCATCACACTGGATCTGGTGCCAGCTGCCATCTGAAGTGCACCGAGGGATGTACACATCAGAAAGTTGTGCTATTGAAGCAGGACTGGCTAGAATGGAAGTGACCGTGTTCAGGAAATACTGTGCTGCAGTAACCTGGCAGACTGTTGGACCTTTAAAGAAATATTAATGACAAAATAAGTTACAACATTTTGTTTACAACAGTTTTAAGATTACACAGTTAGCAAAATGGGAACTTTGAGAATTGCTTGGCTATCCCAGGGTTCCTAGACCCTGGATCTGCTATACTATCTGCAACACTTTTAGAAAAACATTGTTGGAAGGTTTAAATAGAGCCTTTAAGGATTCCTACAGAGAGACAAACTGAAGCATTGTACACAGTTATATATCCAGAGGGACAAACTAAAGGAAGTAACGAGTGTTATTACAGAATCCTGCCAAAACTGTGCAATCATTTACATTTACATTTATTCATTTAGCAGACGCTTTTATCCAAAGCGACTTACAAATGAGACACACTCACACACCAATGGTAGCAGAGCTGCCATGCAAGGTGCTAGCTTGCCATTGGGGGCAACTTAGGGTTCAGAGTCTTGCTCAAGGACACTTCGGCATGGGATCACCCGGGCCGGGATTCGAACCACCAACCCTATGATTAGTGGATTAGTGGACAACCCGCTCTACCGACTGAGCCACAGCCGCCCAATCAAATGATCTTTTGTTTAGGGGTGGTAAAATAATTAGCCAATTATCTTTTACATTGAAAAATCTTTTTTTAAAATTATTATTATCCCATTTACATTTTTAAAGCAGTTCAGTATTTAAGTAGCTGTTCTGTAATGGTCTCATATTCAGTTTAAACACTACCGCCTTGTGAGAGTAAGAGTGGTACTTAACATAAGTAATAATTATGCCTTTTGACCTAATAGCAGTCTGTGAAAAGAGCTGCGTGCTCTCAAGATGTACTCCATTACCTCCGCTTTGTGCACAGATGTCTACAATGTCTATGAAAGCTTCTCTCTGGGATTTACCCAAAAGTTACCTTTCATGAACTGCCTGGTTCTGTTATGCCTGCCCTATAATCAAACATGTCATGGCCTTCGTTCAGAGTTACTACTCACACTGCAGAGAGCCTCCAGAGCTCAGAGTGTTGTGTCTAGCTCCAGTGTGGTCCATACAAAAGCAGTTCTTTCCAAGACACTGCAATGGCGCGTACACTCCATCTTTCTCGCATTTAGGAATGAATACCTCAGAGCCTGCTGACCTGCTGGATTTCACTCCTATGGCCCTCCTGCGCTCCTTCTCGCACTGAGATGGGCATCTCGGTCTAGACCCAGTAGATCGCGAATCCCTTACCTCCTGTCCATTATAGTCAACACACCAGCATTCGGAGCCCTGGCACTGGATCTCTTGATACTGGCCTTCTTCGGTGCACTGGGGCACATACAGAGATGAATGGGTAGCAGTTGAATCGCAAATGCCATTTTGAAACACTGCCTGGAAAATTGTTCCTAGCTGGGTGTTATCTTCTGCTTTGAGCAAAGTAATTGTCTGTTGTAGTGTAGTAAAGAACTGCTCGTTCTCTAGTATTGTCCTAATAAGCTTGATCAAGTCTCTGTTGCGCTTAAGATTTACAGAGCGGCCATATGAATCTGAGATCTCCTGATCCAGATTTAAACTAACAGAATCATCTGAAAAGAACATGGCTAGCTGCAGCAGGTCCTCACCATTTTGGATCAAGCCAACCTGACTGAAAACCTGACTAAAACTCAAAGTGCCTCTGGCACCAACAGTACCAGTAAAGTTAAAATTGCCTGCATTCTTCAAAATTTTGCCCCCAAAAAGGTTCTCCTGGAGTCTCTTTGGGTTTGTGGTGAGGGACAGGGCCTTTAAAGCAAGAGCTCCTGTGGGGAATAATCCTTGAACAATCTCAGCCAGAATGTCCCCAACATCCAAGTGCTCTGACTCAGGCAAGGATCCGGAAAGACCAGATTTGGCCAGGAGCTCTTGGAATTCAAGGCTGCATGGCACGGATGGAGTGAAGGTTTTCTGAGAGGCTGAAAATACATTATTCTGGCTGAAGTATCCAGTTGGACCATAAAAGAGCCTGGAGAGGGCTTGTCTCCTTTCAGAGCGGCAGTCGTTTGCTCCTCCGCCTACATAAACATGCAAGAAAACAACTCAGATCCAAAAGGTCACATGTGGGAACAATAAAGCTTTTTAATAATAATATGATCACAAGAGTTTTGGCAAGCAAAAACTCTTGGGGAATCCTAATATGACTACAATTGTTCTTTTGTTCGTCTGTGCCATGGCTAAGAACCAAAAAATGAGGCCAAGTCTTTACTCCTCCATGTAGTACCATGTTAATTAAGTGATACAATTCACAACCATTGTCATGGTGTCATGTTGACTTTAAAGGGAGCATTCTAATATACATCAATATGAAACACTGCCAAGGATTCAAAAATGAGTAAAGACTGGTGGAAAAAAATGTCCAATTTATGGATTGCGACTGTTAAAACAACAGCTTACGTTTCCTAAAATCTCAAAATCGTCACAGCTGGCTATGTTTTAATCAAAACTTACGACAGTTGGGAACTCCATGCTGTCGAGTCCCAAAGATCTCCTTGCCATCAGAGTCCACACACCAGCACTGCCCACCAGTCTGGCATTGGGTTGGTAAGTAGCTTCCACGGGCATCACATGAAGGCACATAGACATTACCAGCCTGGGAGCTTGCAGATCGCTCACTTTCACACGGAGTTGGACCTACATCATCATGCATTATTGTTATAATTAACTATCGTTAATACTTATTCATGAAATATGCTAGTGTACTCATCAGAAGCTCCACAGTTGTTCCTGTACAATCCTACATAAATCAACCTTTACAATAGGGCAAAGACTAGGCTCATTTTAGAATTTTGACTATTATACTGACTAATAATATTTAAACTCACATCTAAATTGCCCGGTCAAGGCCAGCTGTACAGCAAGGTATCTCCTCTGTAGGATATGATACATGTTGGACTGAGAGAAGGAGCGTCCTACATCCTGGTTTGAGAAAGCTGTATCATATACATCACTTAAAAGCAGCTCTATTCCTGCACAGTAAAAAAAAAGAAAGAAAAAAAAGATGGCAGATAAGTGAAAACGTGCTGGCAGAATCCTGGCATGATAAAGTACCTTTAACCACACAACAGTTCATCTAAAAAAAAATTGAATATCATGGAAAAGTTAATTTTTTCTGTCATGTAATTTAAAAAGTTGAACTTTCATATATTCTAGATTCATTACATATAAAGTGATTATTTTTTTAATCTTGATTAAAATCTGAGAAGAGCTCGAATCGGATAATTCACTCAAAACTCCTGCAAAGGTTTCCTGAGGCTTTAATCTCTCAGTCTGTTTCAGCACACACAACCACCTTCATGGGGAAGATGAAAGTAAATGTTGCATTTCATTTGTAAATCAAGGTCCCAGAGTCTGGAGGAATTATGGAGAAGGAACTGAAATCCAAGTTGCTTGAAGTCCAGTGTGAAGTGTCCACAATCAGTGATGATTTGGGGGGCCATGTCATCTGCTGGTATTGGTCCACTGTGTTTTCTCAAGTCGAGAGTGGAAGCAGCGTCTACAAGGAGATTTTAGATCACTTCATGCTTCCATCTGCTGATGAGCTTTATGGAGATGCTGATTTCCTTTTCCAGCAGGATTTGGCACCTGCTCACAGTGTCAAAACTACTAGTAACTGGTTTGCTGACTGTGGTATTACTGTGCTTGATTGGTCAGACAACTCACCTGACCTGAACCCTATAGAGAATCTACGAGAGACACCAGACCCAACAATACAGACGCGCTGAAGGCCGCTATCAAAGAAACATGGGCTTCCAGAACACCTCAGCAGTGCCACAGGCTGATTGCCTCCATGCCACGCCGCACTGACGCAGTAATTCGTGCAAAAGGATTAAAGCCCTGACCGAGTGTTGAGTACATAAATTAACATACTTATCAAAAGGTCAACATGTCTTTACTATAAATTCTTTATTCTAATATTTTAAGATACTGGATTTTTGATTTCCATGAGCTGTAAGATGTAATCAAGATTAAAACAAAAAAAAAAAATGCTTGAAATATTTCTCGTTATGTGTAATGAATCTAGAAGATATCAAAGTTTTTTTTAAATAAAATTATGGAAAACATTTTACTTTTCCTTTTTTTTTTTTGAGATACACCTGTATACACTTGTCTCACCAGTGCTGGGAAGCTCCCTGCCTCGAGTGTCAGCACAGTAACAGTAGCTGGAAAGTTCAGGGAAAGTCTTTCTAAAAGCACTGAATCTCTGGAAGATCTCTGGAAATCTAAGACATACAGGTACCACATAAATGCTCAGTGAAAAAATGCAGAAAAGTAAATAATTACACTAAAAAATCAAAAAGTTCATACCAACACAACGGGTCCATTATAAAAACATGGCAGTACTTTAAAAAGTGTGCTGTATTTAAATGACATACAGTGGTGTGAAAAAGTGTTTGCCCCCTTCCTCATTTCCTGTTCCTTTGCATGTTTGTCACACTTAAGTGTTTCGGAACATCAAACCAATTTAAACAATAGTCAAGGACAACACAAGTAAACACAAAATGCAATTTGTAAATGAAGGTGTTTATTATTAAAGGTGAAAAAAAATCCAAACCATCATGGCCCTGTGTGAAAAAGT
>JAFFST010049878.1:164765-182107 GCA_022414735.1 Noturus placidus
GAATAATTCGATCGACTTACGAGATGATCGACGAACGAGCTAGGTTATGGAACGAATTAATCTCGTAGGTCGAGGTACCATTGTATTTGAAAAACCATAATAGGTGCACTTTAAGTTACATTATTAGATTATTAAATTGAAGTGAAGTGACCCCTACTGTTGAAAGTTGGTACTACATGTAAAATGTATCAGGCCCTAACATGTGGTCATAAATGTGCACCTTGTTTCAGCACTGCAGAGAAAGGGCATGTGGTCATGGCTGCTGCTCTTCTTTGATTTCACTTGGTTTTGAAGGCATTGTCTGTATGTTTTAAATATGATGATTACTTTATAATAATGAAGATGCATCTTTAGTTGTTGACTATTTCTGTTATGTTAATGTGTCAAATTATTTTCTTCATTTTGTGAATTAGCTCTGCTGTTGCTGGGGATTGGAATTTGAGCTACATTGAATGTAAAGAGCATCTATTAGATTTAAATGAACACACTTGTTAACTTTTCCTATTTAGAATCCCATTTTTGTATTGTATTGCAGATTTACCCATTCAATCGACATCAGTAAAGGTGCTAAACTGCTTGCTTGTAAGGCATTTAAAGCAGAGGACAGAACAGAGTTTTTTTTTTTAAATTTCACACTATGGGCTTAGATCTCACTCTTGAAAATGAGGGGGAAAAAATCTTTTCCATAAACTGTTTGCAAGGACCTGTGACTGCCAAATCTGTGACATAGTTAAATCCAGAATTACTGGACAGTAGGGGTGGGGGAAAAAATATCATGATACATGAGGACATTTCGATGATACACGACATGCATCATGATATATCACTTAGCTAACAAACTGTCTGCAAAACAGTAGTAAAATAAACAAAAAAAAGTTAAGCTGAGATTGATGATACTTTAATGCCTACAGAGACAAAAGAAGAATGTTTTTTTTTTAATGTGTCAAATTAACAGCATCCATTCAGTACTATTTAATTTGTAATTATTAATAGCATAAAAAATACATCACCATTCCAACGATATCTCAAAAGTGTATCGCATAATCATTCATCACGATATCGATATAATCACCCAGCCCTACTGGACAGGGTCACAAATATTTGTTTTTGTATTTGTATTAGACCTTTTCCCGTTTCTGTGGCATTGTTTTAATAAGAACAAGACTTGCTGGTAACTGTCATTTTACCTTACGACTGAGATGTAAACCAAATGTACACAAATTATTTTACCAACTTCAGATGGTCATTTATACTACTAAAATAGTTTCAATTACAGTTTCAATACTTAAATTTCAAACTCAAAATCTAACTTAAGGAGGCATCTAAAGGTGTTTTTGGAGTAAAATGCTTTGGGGTTTGTTTGTTGTTTTTTTTTTGCTACAATGTGCTCTGACCCAAGACTTCACACACGCCCACCTGAATCATGAAGCCATTCTCTTCATCCATTTCACAAATGCAACGGACAATCTCATTAGCAGACTCGTCCTCCTCATCCTGGAAATCCTCCATTGTGAGAGAGTCCAGATCCTGGTTGTATTCATCACCACTAAACAGTAAAGACTCTGTGGTGGAGTCCTCTAAGAAGTCAATGTCTGATAGGTCTGGCAAGACACAAGTAGTGATTAAGAAAAAGCAACCATTTGTTAAGCACTAAAAGACTTTCTACTTTTGAATACTCACTCTCTCCTGTGAGATCGACTGACAGTATGGCACGAGGAAACTGGAAGGCTGAATGTTTAGAAAAGGAACTAGTGGAAGAGCGGTGAAGTAAATACGCTGATCTCTCCAAGTAGGACATGGAGACATCTTCCATATCAGAGTAACCTGGGTGAAGATGATGAGAGTTTGTTTTCCTAATTCTTGATAAGCTTATGCACTCTAATGAGGTGACAGAGGGCTCAAGTGCCTCACACTGCAGGGCATGTCCGCAAAGCCTGAAAGTCCTTCATACTAAAAGCTGTGTTGCCTTGGGAGTAATCAAAATGTCATGGTTTTTGCAAAACTTTGCACTGTAACTCTCCCCGGCTGAAATGATTTATCGGGTTGAACGTGCAACAATTTAAACTGAAACAGTCTGATTGTACTGCTATAGAAAAAAAGGTTTTTTTATTCAACCTTCACCTGTGCATAATATACCAAACAATTCAAACTATTTTCTTTAATAAAAACAATAAACCTGGACACTGACAAAGAGAAAATCTAGACTTCCTTTAAATGTTACAGAGAGATGCAATGTCTTACAGTACTGCTTGGATTTCTTCTTCTTCTTCTTCTTTTTCTTCTGTTTGAGTTTGAAAGGGTCTTTTTCTTTTCTATCTCTGCGTTCTTTATCCCTCTTTTTCCCTAACAAAGGAAGCAACATTTCATTAAATGATGAAAATGTGTGAGAAGTTCACTCAATGCACAAAACACTGCAGCCCAAAAGAGCTTACCAATGAGCTGGCACTTCTCTTCAATCTTGAATTTCCTTTCAGGCTTCATACATAATCCTGGGGGAAGAACAAGAAAAAAAAAGTTTCATACACAACTTTTAAGAGCAGTCCTGAATAGGTGCTTTGTCTGTGACAGCTAGATACGGGGTTCGTACGGATTCTACATAATGAAATTCCAGGACTTTCAAGGACTTTTCAAGCACCATGGTTTTTGATTTCAAGGACTAGACAAGGGGTGTGCATTCATCCATCTATTTCTGTACCCCAGTCACTGGGAGCCTATCCCGGGGACTCTGTGCATGAGGCAGGGGACACTCTGGATAAGTTGCCAACCCATCGTAGGGCACCATCACACTCTCTCGCTCCCTCACACACACACAGTATACAATTTAGAGATGTCTACAACATACCAAAGTACAGAAAGAACATGCAAACTCCACGCACACACAGCGGCGGCAGGAATCAAACCACCAACCCTGGAAGTGTGAGGCAAACGTAATAACCACTAAGCCACCGTGCCCACCACAAATGGTGTCAAACATTCTTAATTTTTTCCTTTTTAAATTCCAAAAGAATTAATAATGTTAATAAAAATAATAATGGAACATGACCAATTTTTATATAGCACCTTTTCCAGCCATGCCGGACTAATTTGCATTTCATAGGTGTTGCTTTGTCTTCACCATGAGGTCAGTATACTCCAGGTGAGAGACAGGAGCAGTGTTGCCAACAACTTTCCACTGAAAGTTGCTAAATGTCACTAAATGACGTAATGCACTAATTAGCATATTCATTCACTACTGTGTGCTCACATACTGCATTTTAATACAGAAGCCAAATTACCAATAAAGCTGTTCTCATTTATATATTTTTCTGTTTCTGTTTTCTGAAAAAGGAACGAGTACGAAATACTGACTGAACCGTGGCCCATTAAGTGACTACATGTTCAAGAGCGGTCACTTCCAAGTAGTTTACAAGCTGCTGCTCTGCTAAAATCCTGATTTTATAACCACGTCGTCATCTGACAAAACCACCATACACAAGTTAAATACAACAGCTGTGATAGCTATATTTACATGTAAAATGATCACTCGGAGAAAACTGGAAGCAACTGAATGTGCTGCTCCTCTCCTGAACAGAGCAGCTACAGAGAGATGTACCTGCAGTAGTAAAGCAAGAGCTCGCACTCGTGGGGCAGTCGTGCCACTCTCATCTATGAGAAGTTGGCGAGGTGTACCCAAACAGTCGACTTGCGATTAGGTGCTTTTTTTTTTTTTAAAACAAAAAAAAAAAGTCACTAAATGGGTCTGAGAAAAGGACCGGAGCTGCCTCGGTCACAATCAGTGAGTGAATAGCGGGAGGAGGAGAGGAGAGGTTGCAGCCGGGTTTCATATTTTTGAGTAAAAGGATGTATTAGTGTTCTATCAAAATAAACACTGAAGTTTTTTGCGATTTCGTAATTATTGACTTTTTATAATTCAGGCACTTTGTAAGCACCACTAATTTTATTTTATTTATATATATATATATATATATATAAATACACACACACACATATGTGTGTGTATATATGCATGTGTGTGTATGTATATATATATATATATATATATATATATATATATATATATATATATATATACACACACACACACACACACATAATATATATAAATTTTATTTTTTGGTTTTACAGTACTAAAATTTCAACAAGCCAAATTCAAGCACCTTGTATGAACCCTGTAGATGGTAGAAAGACATGGATTGATATAATAGTGAAGGGAGCGATATCCCAAATAAGCATGCTAGTGTTCTTCAACCAATACAATTTAAAATAAATTCATCTGTACGTTAAATCGTAACGTGTGAAGTTTTCTACACATCTTGGTTTCACACAGCTTGTAGTCCGTGCTTAATTCATACCTTGATCCAGGTGTTTGTCCTTCTCAGTGACCCTCTTGTGGATCTTGTCATTAAAGTTCTCAAAAGTCTTTTCTCTGTGTAAAGGGGGCAGTGACACTTCAGTGCTGTCAGAGCTGACGGAGGCAGACGAATGCTTCTTTCTACAGAACTTTGGGGGCTTCAGACAAGAGCCAGCACAGTCCAGCTGTAACATGTGGCCCTGAGAGGACAGAGCTGTAAAGAGGGACAGCAACGTTAAACTCGTACGGTAGCTCGAGCACTTGCCTTATACTATACTGAACAGCAATAAACAACCACTCTCAGAAGTAAACTGATAGAATCAGTATACATGTTTTGTGTGCCCCAAAAATAAATAAATAAATAAAACAAAACACCTCTGCACGGTTATGTATTCTGACTACAAAAGGCACATGTAGAAAAAGATACAATAACATTTATTAGATATTTAGCAAAATAAACTGACAATGGAGTGCAAGCATATATTTAACTTTGCAACTATATTTGCACATACAGGAGGAGGTGGAGACTGTCCTTCGCCTCTTGCTGTCCGGTATCTCCGCTAGGCTGCTGGTGGGTACAGAAGTAGATGTGGCCCTGGTGCGACCTCCTCTTTCAGGTGAACACACTTCACTCTCCAGCTCTTTTTCATTATTGTGGTAATACTTAAGATGGTAATCCAGCAGCTTGGCTTTCCGAAAGGCTTTAGAGCAGCCTGGAATTTGACACTTGAACTTATTATG
The DNA here is from genome assembly GCA_022414735.1 of Noturus placidus. Classification (NCBI taxonomy): domain Eukaryota; kingdom Metazoa; phylum Chordata; class Actinopteri; order Siluriformes; family Ictaluridae; genus Noturus; species Noturus placidus. Next base: position 169,858 of record JAFFST010049878.1, read on the forward strand.
ATCCAGGTCAACCAGAGACTCATTAGGAGACATGGGGTCATCAGATCGCTTGGTATTTATTACTGGAAGAGAAACGGTGAGGAACCAAAATTAAAAGTACTATACATCCTCAACCATTTTGATGCAAGAGAAATGATCAAATTGACCCCTAAAAAGTTTTACATTAAATGTAAATCGCATTACATACTGGGCTCTCTGGCATGTTTGTTGGGTTTATGGGTCCTGGAAGCAGTTTTTGGAGCAGTAGCTAAGGTGAAAGAAGAGAGTGAGAACAAAAAGTATAACTAAGTAAATTGTAATCATCGGATATTTCTAACAATATAACCGACTGAACAAGACAGCCAATATTTACTATTAAATCGTTTAATCCAAACCACAATGATTCTAAACTGAGAAACTGAAAGGTATTACAGCCATTCTATGGTATCAGTACAAGCTTACCTGCTACAACAGTTGGAAATCTCTCTGCCACTAACGTATGACTGACGAGCAACACGTCAGTCATTCCTTCCTTCTCAGTGACTGCAGATTGAGCAGTTCCAGAAGGAACAGACGATGGAGGAGTACCAGTGACTGGTTTGCTTAAAGAGGGTTCCGCTTTCACCAAGCAACTATTGTCAGCATCTGAAAAAACAGCATACTTCAAGGTAATTACATGGATATAAATAACAGACCCAAAACATTTTTGGAAAAGACCGATCCATGCATATTTTCCTTATCTGATTCATTTACCTACAGAAAGCAGCTGTGGGAAAATACACATGTACAAAGGTAAGATGAAGGGTTAACGATGGCTAACAGGTAAAGAAATGAATAACTACTCTTCCTCTTGACCTCCATATCATTAATCACTTTTTATCAGCTCAGCGATAATTGATATCTGTGAAAGTTTCATTCATACTTCCATCACGTCATGTCTGTTTGCTCTTCACTAGGATTCCTGGCTTTGTGGGTTAAACAGAGTTTGAGAGCCAGACTTTATTACACTTCTGGCACTGGACTTCTAGCTGTCCCTGGGTACTGATGAATTACACAGGCAAACTTATTTTCTAGTATAAAGATTAAAAAGATCGAGCACGGGTTTGGCATCAGTGTTGTTAAACTGCAAGATAAACCCATAAAAATGAGGAAGCACTGGAGATGATGGCTTCATAAAGGTAATGGCATGAATGCAGTACAATAAATTTGGGATTAAAATTGCCTGATGCAATGATTTCTAGTGAGGTTTTACTGCATTTAAAGGGGAATTTTCTGGTACCAGTAATGTTAGAGGGTCTTATTTGGTCAGATGGCCATCACTCACTGCTTTTGTGTTCCGTGGTTTTGGATCTTGTACCTGCTCTCTGACTACTGTCAGTCTGTGGTGTGGTGGGGTTGGAATCCCGGCTGGGTGGTGAGGGTGGGCAGGTTGGGTCTAAGGAAGTCGCAAGGCGCTGAGATCTTCTGCGCCTCTGAGGAGAGTTTGAAGTGGCTACACTCACATGCACAGAAGAAGAAGATTGGTGGTTATTATATAACAACATAAGGGGACTAAATCTGGAATGCGATTTTAAAAAGAAAAGCACATGTAGGTCTGATCATCAGGAATCCAGAAGCTTTCGCCCATAGTGTACATGCAATGAATCTCTCTCACACAATTAATAACAATAGTGAGACAGTCAGGTATGGCACTTTTCCACTGCACGGTACGACTCTGCTCCCTTTTTTTTTTTTTTTTGGGGGGGGGGGGGGGTTCCACTGTGGATAGTACATAGTTATTTTTTTTAGTACCCCCTCGGTCTCCTTAACGAGTGGTTCTGCACTGTGCCTGAATAAATGTGCGTCATTTAATACATACTTTGCATATCATGATATTCTATTAATCGAAACTTATTTATAATTTTCTCATTACAGATAAAATAACAAAAGGTATCGGTCTTATTACATCTCGCTTGTTACCAATTTCCAAACAGGCATTTATCAAAGTCACTCCTGTCACAGCTGAATCTAACGTAATCATATCAAGCACTACGTTGGTTCTAGAATGCCATTATTTTACTTCCTTAATAGGGTCCACGTTCAGTGAACAGGAATGACGTTTGGAATATGGCCTGACCGTGTATTTGTACAATACGTCAATAGCACTGCATTATTCCTGGCACTAAACTGCAGTGGAAAAACAAGCTCAGAAAAGTAAAGCGAGCAGAGTCGAGCCGTACCGTACCGTGCAGTGGAGTGGAAAAGTGGCTTTAGTGACGAACTATTCCTGGCAGACGGGCAGAAGTAATTCTTTGCTGGCTCTACTGGTAACATGCTAAACATGGATCAGTGGGGTGCTGCATAATTAATGATCCTGTTTTACACAGCATATGTGTATATCAGTGTCACGCTAGCCTAAAAATATACAGGCAAACGTGTAGACTATCCTGAGTCTCGTGCTCTCAGATAGTTTTTTTTTTTTTTTTTAATGCAGGGCTCCAGGCAAAAAAAAAAAAAAAAAAAAAAAATCTAGGAGCCATTGGCTCCTAAACCCAAAATATTCAGGCACAAATTCTAATTTTCAGGAGCCAAAATATAGTGATGTGATATGACTATATCATTGTTAAACGGCTACCTCACTGCTTTTTCTTTCCCTTCTGTACTGTCTGCCTTTGTTTACTCTGCCTCCCATAGTTTACACAATGTATTCTTTACATACACAATATGTGCAATGTTCAGTGCATCATATTGAACCATATTACCATAAATACTTAAATGTCCAGTCATTTGTTCAGTCATGTAGGCTGGATTGAATTTTATTTTCAATTCCCTCATCCCTTTTTTTGCGAATTTATCACTAGCACGTTGCACTGCTTTCGCGGTTAGGGGTGGCATAAGGGCCATACGTACCAATCACACAAACCCTGGCGTTCTTATGTTTTTTTCTGTCATCCTGCTTCTTCTGCCTCTTTTTTTAAAATGACTCGAACTGGTAATGAACTCTAACCAATTAATATCTTGTTCTGCTTTAGCTCAAGGTGCACCACATTATCCCATTGTCATAACGTAACCAGGCGCACTCTTGTAGCCAAGCTCATTTAAACCGTCTTGTCGGGATTGGAGCCGCAGGGACTGGAGAAGAACATTCGACTTGCTGCGCTTGGCTGTCATCATCTGTAAAAGATTGCACACCGAATGAAACAGGCTGGGATGACTCAAATGTCACTTGAGAACTTTCATTAATCGAGTTGGTCTCAACATCCTCAGCATCTGATGTAGAGGAGGCAGGGTTTAAACAGGCAGGGAATGAGAAAAAGTCTGACATTTTTCGTTTGCGCATTTTGTTTTCTTGTCAGCTGGCTAATGTTAGGTAACTAGTTAACCACATCAAACTAAATTAAACATTTAATAACGTGAACACTTCTAACTTTTTAACCTGATAAACATGACGTTAAACCTGTTTCTGTTCATCTATACAGCCAATGCTTCAACCACTGCAGAACAAGACTGCAGAGTTTATATATTGGAAAGTATACAGGAGTGCACGAGATAGGGCAGGTAGACGCAGGCGCAAGAGGAGATGAGAAATCAGTAGCATAACACAACACGACATATGGTCATTTCTATTTCATTTGAAATTTTGTTTGTGGGTAATGGTGGACACTGGCGACTGACAGAAAAAACATGGACGCAAAAAAAAAAAAAAAAAAAAAAAAAAAAAAAAAGTTAGTCGCATTGGCAACCATTTTAGCCGACATCTGGAGCCCTGAAGTGGTCACATATTTCTATGGTTTCTATAACTTAATGTTCCATGATTAATATCTTACATGTGGTACTTGCTTTGTAGTTTTTACTTCAAAAGGAAAACAACTGATGTCCCTGGACATCTTGTCTTCACGTTTACGGTTAGAGCAATAAGCAGAAATAGACTCTCTGGATTTACCCACCAGTGTGTGCATCTGAGAAGGTGTGAATGGAGCTGGGTGAGGGTTTAGACTCTGCCGCTGTACTTGTGCTCAAGCTGCTGATGGTCGACTCTCCTGAATCATGCTTTAGTCTACAAGAGCGAGAGGGTCCTGGGGGTGTGTTGGAGAGAGATGCAGGATGCCTTTGGGTTACAGCGGACTGCAACGGCTCCTCACCAGGGCAAGTTTCAGGTGCTGGACCACTCTAGGAAAATGGATACACAAAAAAAGGCTAAATTATTCAAAAGCAGAGACACCACCACAGCATTGATATTTTAAATATCAATGGAATGGCATCACTGGAATGGTTGGTTGGGTGGAATCTCTCTGACAGATCCTTCAAGGTATCATGGAGGGGAGGTATTTCTGAAACTCAGCAACTCACAACTGGCGTTCCACAGGGGTCAGTTCTGGGTCCACTTCTCTTTTCTATCTACTCTTCATCTCTAGGGCAGGTGATTGAGTTTCACGGCTTCTCATATCATTGCTATGCTGATGACACCCAGCTCTATTTGTCCTTCCAGCCTGATGATCCATCCATCTCTGCACGCATCTCTGCTTGCCTGTCAGACATCTCGGTCTGGATGAGGGAACACCACCTTAAGCTCAACATGGCAAAATCTGAGCTTCTCATCATCCCAGCTTGTCCCTCAATCAACAACCTCACTGTACAGCTCGGCGCAACCATATTCAAGCCAACCAGGATGGCCAAGAACCTTGTGGTGACTCTTAATGACAGCTTGACCTTTACAGACCACATCTCAGGAACTGCACGGTCCTTTAGATTCATCCTGTACAACATCAAAAAAATCAGACCCTACCTCACCGAACAGGCCACACAGATACTAGTCCAGGCTCTTGTTATCTCAAAACTGGACTACTGCAACTCACTACTTTCAGTCCTCCCAGCCAGCTCCATCAAATCCCTTCAGATGATTCAGAATGCTGCAGCACGCTTTGTCTTCAACCAGCCCAAGAGAACCCATGTAACACCCCTCTTCATCTTCATTTAGGGCGGCTGTGGCTCAGGCGGTAGAGCGGGTTATCCACTAATCCACTAATCGTGGGGTTGGCGGTTCGAATCCCGGCCCGGGTGATCCCATGCCGAAGTGTCCTTGGGCAAGACACTGAACCCTAAGTTGCCCCCGATGGCAAGCTAGCACCTTGCATGCAGCTCTGCTACCATTGGTGTGTGAGTGTGTCTCATTTGTAAGTCGCTTGTAAATGTAAAAATGATATTTCTGTAAAGCTGCTTTGAGACAATGTACCATTGTAAAAAGCGCTATACAAATTGATGATAAATTAAATTAAAAATTAAAAATTAAAATTAAAAATCTCCATCCACTGGCTTCCTGTAGTTACCCGCATCAAATTCAAGGCCTTGGTGCTCACCTACAAGACCTTGACTGGAACAGCAACCTCCTACCTCATCTCTCTCCTGAAGGCTTACGTTCCGTCTCGCCAATCTGCGATCGATTAGCGACTGACGCTTAGTAGTTACTACTCAGCATGGCAAAAGGTCCCTTTCCAGAACCTTCACAATAACTGTTCCTCAGTGGTGGAATGATCTTCCAACCTCAATCCGGACTGCAAGTTCTCTCACCATCTTCAAAAAACAGCTAAAGACCCACCTCTTCCGTGAACACCTAACCAACTCATTAAAAAAAAAAATAATAATAAAGAATAATAATAAAAATTTGCACTTACACCTCTACTCTGCACACTATGCTTCTTGTAGAACTCAATTAATGGATCTTGTATAGTAGCACTACTTGTATTGTTCTCTGTTCGATATATCGCTTTGCAAAGAAGCATCTGCTAAATGAATACATGTAAATAATGGCCTAGCCGGAACAAAAGAAACTTGGAATACATGGTATAAAGATCAACTCGGTTGTATAACACACCTGTGATGCCATGGGAAGATCTTCTCTGCAGTCACCGTCAGTTTTGGCACAGCCTAAAATGAAAAGTGATCCAAAGCATAAATTAAATAATATACTTTACTTAACAGAAACACAATATGATAACTCAACATTAAATTTGGACATACAGTGAAATTTAAGTAGAAATATTTAAGTAGAGAAAATATACCTGCTGTTTTGATGAGGCGCGCTCTTTTCACATTGTTAAAACTACCTGGCCTGCTGCTTCTTCTTTTTCTTTTAGCCATCTCAAGCTCCTCAGAAGATGGCTTGCAGTCTTCCTCATCAGAAGAGCCTTAACGGGGCCAGAGGACAGATGCATGATTATATGTATAATAAGTTATGAGAAATAATTACATCACAGTTCATTTTTGGTAGACTAATAAGCACTGTAAATACCAAGTCTGTCCGAGTCAGCGTTGTTATCCTCATCATTGAGTTCATCAAGCCTGGGCTCTGTTCTGTCCTCTCTGTCTTTGTTGCTGTTGGCACTGGTGCGAGGCCTACAGCCTCCTTTACTATTGGCTGCAGCTGTGGCTGCCTTTACGAGGGCAATCCAATCCTGCTTCATACATAGAACATGTCGCTGGTCACGGCAAAGAGTAACAGGTGCAACAAAGGACATTGGGGTGGTTGGAATTTTTTTTTTTTTTGGGGTGGATGATAAGACAGTAATTATGTCATGATACTTGAAGACAGTTCTATAATACACAATATGTATGTGTGTGTATATTATATATATATAAAAAACATACATACACATGTATGATCATTAAATTAAATTAAAAACTGGGGAAGAAAGTTGAAAATCGTGTACAGAAATAAATAATTTAACACTGGGAATGAGGAAAAAGTGTAATAAGAACACTAATAAAAAGACATGTTATTAGTCCACTACTAACAGAGCACTTTCTTATGAATGCCTGAATACCTACATATTCTTGCAATTATTTAAAATCAGCCAATCATGTGGCAGCAGTGCAATGCATAAAATCATGTAGATACGAGCCAGAGATTTCACATCACCTATCAGACTGGTTAAAATTGGATCTCATTGACTTTGACTGTGGCATGATTGTTGGTGCCAGATGGGCTGGTGTGAGTATTTATAGAACTGCTGATCTCCTGGGATTTTCACACACAACAGTCTCTCGAGTTTATTCTGAATGGTGCGATAAAGAAAAAACATCCAGTGAGCATCAGTTCTGTGGACAAAAACGCCTTTTTGATGAGAGGTCAGAGAAGAATGGCCAGAATCATTCGAGCAGATAGAAAGGTTACAGTAACTCAAATAAGCACTCTGCACAATTTTGGTGAGCAGAAAAGCATCTCAGAACGCACATGGTGAACCTTGAGGCTATAACACAGAAGAACATTGCAGTTTCCACGTCTGTGAGCCAAGAACAGGAGGAATCTCAATTTCTGCTGAGGCACACAGATGGTAGAGTCAGAATTTGGCACCAACTCCATAGACCCAACCTGCCTTGTGTCCACAGTCCAGGCTGGTGGAGGTGGTGTAATGGTGTGAGGAATGTTTTCTTGGCACACTTTGGACCGGTTAATACCAATCAATCACCGCTTGAATGCCACAGACTATGAGTAATGTTGCTGACCAGGTGCATCCCTTCATGACCACAGTTTACCATCTTCTAATGGCTACTTCCAGCATAACAATGCACCAAGTCACAAAGAAAAAGTCGTCTTAAACTAGTTTCATGAACATTATCATGAGATCAGTGTTCTTCAATGGCTTTCCCAGTCACCGGATCTGAATCCAACAGAACTCCTTTGTGATGTGGTAGAACGGGAGATTCGCACCATGAATTTTTGCATCTGTAAGATCTCCAGAATTTGTGGTCATGCAATCATATCAACATGGACCAGAATCTCAAAAAAATGTTTCCAAAATCTTGTGCAAACCACGTCAACAAGAATTGAGTCTATTTTGAGAACAAATGGAGGCCCTGCCCTGTATTAATATAGTGTTCCTATTAAAGTGTTCAATAAGTGTATAAAAAGATATTGCAATACCATCAATATCTCAGACAAGTGTATCATGCCATAATTTATCACAGTGTTGAGATTATATCATATTGCCCAGCTCTAGGGTCAACTTTATATAAAAGCATAAAACACACTTTTATCTTCACTGTCAAAAGGGGTATTCTTCTCTATAAACACATTTCAGGTAACTGAGCAAATCTAACAAATGATGTGGAAAAGGAATAACACAATAACAAGTGGCCAAACAACAAAATGACAAAAATGTATGCATTTTAAATATTTCATGCAACAAAGACAAAAGGCATTTTTAGATGAAAGACTTTTTTGTTTTTATTACTTAATTTACCAATGATCTGATACCTTTTGAAAAAGGAGTAATGGAAAGTAAAGCTAATTTCTAATTAAAGAGTAAAAACTATATATATATATATATATATATATATATATATATATATATATATATATATATATATATATATCTCATTATGTGGCATTTTAACTACATAAAGGCACGTCCTTGAAATTATTTTAAGGGATTATAATGATTATAATAAGGGAATGGACGCCTTAAAAAGTCACTTACTTGTCCTTTGGCATCCTCTGGCATGGATTTTATATGGATTCGTTTCACACAGCGAATCACCCCATCATAAAACTGGACTGTGTAGGTTCCTGTGAATAAAGACAATGTTTTCAGGCAGACTCTAGTACATTTATTTGATAAAGGTAATATGACATGTGAAAATGACACTTGCCCTCTTTGTTGACACTTTCAATCTTGGCAGGATAGTAGCGGCAATCTGTCCATCGGGCAAGAACTTCTTCACCATCTTTCAGTTCCTGCAACTGAAGCAGACATACATGATTACGTAAAGAAACTGCTTCATTGTGTTGCTCAGCACATATTATAAACATTCACACGTTTTCAGCAAGATCAGCATGCTTTTTTTGGTTTGCCAGTAAAGTTTGAAAGCTATGACATCTGTGATGAAGGTAGAAACAGAAACAGCAGAAATAGTTCTGATTATGCAAATTCAAGTTCTTCTCATAACAGGGCACTGAACAATATCCATAATATTATCTAACATTGTAATATCGATTATATATCAGTCTGAATATATGTACAGAATAATCAGATTCTAGATGATTACAAGTAACCTTATCAAACAGTTGCTATCAGTAATATTTCTAATACACGCACAAGGAATCTAAAAAGGTAGACAATCTGATTATACAAGTATGTATATCAGCAATCACTAACTGATCTTGTTGACTTGTCCATGGAATATGGAATAACTTGTGGCCTGTACTTAGTGGAGTCCTACTGAATTTCTGTAAGGGATATTTGACAGCTAGGTGTGCATTACACGATTTTAACGCAGGACGTGGTGGCAAAGAACCACCTGCTGTGAAGAGGAGTGCATAAAAATCATGTAACATGCACCTAGCCATGGATTATCCCACTTATACCATGGTCACTTGCCAGAATTGACAAGTTAAAGCTGTTACTGATGTTTGCAGTGAAAAATCTGACTGAAAGGACTATTATAATTCTATTATAATTCATTCAAATAAATGTAAATAGTGTACATGCATGAAGTACTTGCACCTTTGCAAAGTGTGTCCACTAATAATGTTCCTATGGTTACGGTTGTTCATTAATTTAGAACTGAGATTAAACGAACTGGATCTACCTGTGCATTATACGGTTTGAACGCACACCTTCCAACCAGTCAGAATCGAGACCATGGTATAAATTATATACACATCACTAGGAACAAGCATCTCCATGCAAATTCAAAGCCACTACGGATCAACGTAATGGCATATCAAATTCAAACAAATCATCCTAGCCTCAATATTTGTTTCTACAACTACATAATTGATGGATGGGGGTAAAATAATAACACCCCCAAACAGTCATGAGACGTGCAGTTATTAGAAAGCCCGATCTAAGCGGTTGATGTGTGTACTTGTCTCTGTTGCGGCATGTCTTTTTGGTCCTCTGTGTTCTCTGTACAGCCAGGAAGCTCACGCAGGCGAGATGATCTCATCTCACCGAGTCTCTCCTGGTAGAAACGTTTGAAAAAAAAACAATATCTCAATTAACAATCTCATTAACAAATAGTTAATGAGATTAAGGAACACATTCTCATCTGCATAAGTAAACCGCTCATGTAGCTCTTATCCAATTATTGACCAAACTCCTAAATTTCCACAAAAAAACAACCCATCTTTCAAACTTTCACAAGAACATTCTTCGTGAGTGTACTGCACGTTTTTGCTTAACGGAAACTAATATCCACTGTCAGGCCACTGTTATAAACAAAAACACTAACGCGGGCTGCTTGCAAGCAAGGAACCAACAAGACCAGGTTAGCTTCTCCAGCATGTTTTTTTTTTTTTGCTAGTCAACGAGGATAGTCATTGAATTCATCTCGGTCCAAGCTGATTTTCTGCATTTTTTTTGTTCAGTGTGATTTACAGTGCATACACATTATTTACTTTACGAAGACCTACAGTCACATCCTCCTCTTCTTTCAGCCCCTCTTTACGTAGTGTGGGTCGCTCTAGCGGACGTAGCCTGTTGCTGTCCCATAAAATCCACTCATCATATCGATGGCTCCAGCGGTCAAAATGGACAAGCATTTTCCCTTCATCGTAGTCAATCTTCTCTATACGTGAAGGGTACCTAAAGGGGGGGTGGGGGTGGGGACATGTAACCTATACATAAAACAAAACTGCATAATTTGAGACTTTCTCTCTCTCTCCACTTTACCATTTTTGTAAGTAGTCTTGAGCTTCCACTCGGGCTCCAACTTCAAAAGTAATTCCAGGCCTGTTCGGAGGTTTCTTACTCATGTTCAAGGTGCTCTGCGTAACGCTTTCTCAGGACATACACACTCTCGCCTCCTGGAATTAAACAAATAATGAGGGATGGGTTTGTTTGTTTTGTTGTTTTTTTTTAGAGAAATGTGAAATCTTACCCTGGCTTTGATCAAGCAAGCACAGAGAAATGACACTGGAGTCATAACAAATAGCAAATCAAAGAAACAATACATATTTTGAATATGATTATTATGATGATTATTATACCAGATTTGACTAGATACTTCCCAAAATGTCAAGTCCAATAAAGAATTAACCAGCTGTAATGACTGGAAAGCTACTCACTCATTTCAACTGAGCAGACACAACAACCCTTAAAGTTACTTCCCACAAAGTTTAACTTGCACTACAAAGTTAATCCGTCGATACCTTATCTACAGAGCTGGATATACGTGCAGAATCATTTCACGTTATTAGGACAGGAACTCATTTGATCCAGCAGCTTCTGTCGGGCAGTATTTTTAATGCACAAACGCGGAAAGTTTGCTAGCGAGACCTTATAAAGTGCCTAGAGACCGCACGTAGCCAGGCAGCTAACAGGACTTAGCATGCTAGCTAGCTCTAATGTAATGGATAGTTAGCAGCGTCGGCAGAGAACTGGGTTTTATTTTAGCTGTAGCTTCGGTCTGTAGTCAAGACTAAAAGATTTCAAGTACGTGTAGTCGCACGGGTGTGTTTTAGAATCGCCAGCACGGTCTGAAGCGAATACAAAGCCATAGAACTCCGTCCTGGGTCAGGTTTAGCTCGCTAGCCAGGAGCATTCAACTTACCAACTAGCTAGCTCGCTAATGCTAGCACTGCCGATATATGATCACTTTTCCTAGGCTGGACTCGTAAGAGCGAGTTAGCTAGTCAATCATCTGCCATAGTTCCAGAGCCGTGAAAGATCCTCCAGGACAGTTTAGGACGCGCTTCGAGGGGATTAAAAGAACATTAAGAGCAAATATGACAGGCCAGGTTTTATACTCATTCATTATACAATAACGGCGCCTAGGGAAATCAGGAGTGGATCTGGCGTGCTATAGACATCGATTAAACACAACACACTAGACTTTACCTTTGAAACTTCATTGAGGGTTTAGCTATTATTTCCTAAACTGCTGTCTATTCGTTCTTCTGCTCAGAGACATTTTAAACCAGCAAGCGCACACAAATAGGGGGCGTCTGCACGTACGGCAATCTCTGGAGTGACGCATTACGTACAGGTCACGTGAGAACAGACGCACATTTATACCAGCGCCATTGGAAAAGGCAGTGGATCATACCCTGCTTATTTTTATATATGTATATATGTGTATATATATATATATATGTATGTATGTATGTATATATATATGTATGTATATATATATATATGTGTATATATATGTATGTGTATATATATATATATATGTATGTATGTATGTATATATATATATGTATGTATATATATATATATATATGTATATATATATATGTATATATATATATATATGTATGTATATATATATATGTATATATATATGTATG
>JAFFST010049878.1:183248-211557 GCA_022414735.1 Noturus placidus
TTATCGCAAACGCTTGGTTGCAGTTGTTGCTGCTAAGGGTGGCCCAACCAGTTATTAGGTTTAGGGGGGCAATCACTTTTTCACACAGGGCCATGATGGTTTGGATTTTTTTTCACCTTTAATAATAAACACCTTCATTTACAAATTGCATTTTGTGTTTACTTGTGTTGTCCTTGACTATTGTTTAAATTGGTTTGATGTTCCGAAACACTTAAGTGTGAGAAACATGCAAAGGAACAGGAAATGAGGAAGGGGGCAAACACTTTTTCACACCACTGTATATATACACACACACACATACATATATATATATATATGTGTGTGTATATATATATGTATATGTGTGTGTATGTATGTATATGCATACATATATATGTATATATATATAAATACAATTATATATCTTTTATATATATATATATATATAAATAAAATACAATTATATTATATATTATATTATATAAAAATTATGTGACTCCATCCATCTTCTACTGCTTACTCCTTTTCAGGGTCACGGGGAACCTGGAGCCTATCCCAGCAAGCATCGGGCACAAGGCGTGGTACACACTCAATGATCACAATTATTTATATTTATATATATATATATATATCATTTAGTCACTTTTTTAGTAGTAAAAGTATATTTCAGATATTGGAGTGTGTATGAATATGTGAATTGTGTATATTACTATTTATTGTAATATATTGCCCATTTTCATTAACATTTACTCTACCTGTGCTGAAAGGTCACATTTATTTTTCTAGTTTATTATTTATATGTTTGTTTGTTTTTTGTTTATATGAGTGTAAGTAAAGTAAGTAAATAAACTTAAAGGAATACTCCCCCATTAAACCCATCAAATATCTGTATATAGAAATATTTGTGATCTGTTTAGTGATTCTGGTGTTAATTTGCTGGTCGGTCTGTATTATCGTTAGTCCCGTGAGAAGTTAGAAGTTGTGTGCAGAACTGATGTCTCAGGGAGACATTACTAACGCAGGTACAGTGCCGATTAAAATAGGAGAGAACATAAGAACTTATGTTCTTAAACATAAATGTTAATGTTAGGATTAGTTTTGGTTGTTAGAGTTAAAACAAAAGAGCAAGAACTTAATTTCTCACTCATCATGATTGTCCAGTGACATTCAATGTTATATTAATGAGAAATCCAACCTTGAAGTAGTGGATACAGCAAGCACTGGACTCAAAGTTCCAGAATGCAATGCAGCTATACAACATAGTTGTGCTGAGTTATAATTCATTTAGTTAGCTATATAAGTGATGACGATCACAGTGGTGTCGATATCTGAGCAGAGTGTACAGATGAAGAGTTGAATGAGGAGGCGAATGACAGACTATAACAGGAATAAAAATGTTGCTGCTTCTGTCTCTTTATTGAGACGTGAAACAAAGCCTAAATTCTACTGCCATCACTAGTCGAACTGCATTGTAGGTAATGTAGAAAAACTGTTAAGAAAAGGGGCCAGGTACACTTTCCATAAACTCTGTAGCTATTGCATGGTATACATTGTTTTTCAGGTGACTTTGAATGTCAGTGCAGAGTGTCAGCAAGTGGGAAATTACAGTAGGGTTGCACTGCAGAAACCCCTCATTAGAAAGACGAATGCACATTTAAGGGTTCAGTAGTGCAAAAGCCACACACACTCTTCTACAGAGATGTAGACGAAAGTAATATCGTCAGATGAGTCATTCTTCACCATATTCTAATGCAGTGAGAGAGTTCATGGAAGTTGTACACCAAGAGAACAGTAAAGGCCTGAAGGTTTAACCCCGCTAATGATTTTACAGTGATTTTTATACTGTGGTGGGCATTTTAGACGGATATGTTAGACACAGCTCTGTCACACTATCATCAAAACACCAACTGAGATAATACTGTATCTTTTAGAAGAATGATATTATCCCTCCAGTACAGTTCCAGAGACCTGGATCTATGCCAAGGCACATGAAGCCGTTCTGTCACCTGCCTGTACAGCGTACCTCAGCAAACAAGGTTACATGTGTACCAATTTGTCCACAGGGCGTTGAAGATCTTGGAGATGATGTGCCCTCCAAACAAAGGTTCAGCTCTCTCAATGTCAGTCCCATTGATTATTACAGCAACACATTCCCTGTCTCTGCTCCTGAATTTGACAATCATTTTTCAGGTTTTGTCAGCACTGAGAGGCACCATGCTGTGAGGAGTTTAATCTGTTTTAGTGAAGTCATATACAAACTTGATGATGTTTGATTCATCTTCTGCAACAGATCTGATATTAATGATGGTGTTGAATGCTGGACGTCAATAAAGGTCCTTTTTTAGAGCAGTACCCAAATTGGAATAAGTCTAGTGATTCAGACATGCTGCCCTTGGTGTGTGCCATGGCAAGTCCCTTAAAGAGGTGAATGATATAGGGCTTATTGTTTTGAGATTGAGACTTGCCTAGTTACCTTCTTGCATGTGTCACATATAGATACATTTCACTACTGTCATATGATACATTGATACAAATACTGTCATATGGCTAATGTTTCCCCTTGTTCTCACCTCACAAGACCTTGACAAAATTAGACATGCTTTTATCTCATTTTGTTTAGATTACTCCAACTAACTGTATCTTAGTATCAACAGAGCATCTGTTTATTGCTTAAGGTTAGTACAAAATGCAGCTGTGAAAAGACTCACTGGCACCAAGAAAAGAGACCACATTACCCATGTTTTAGCATCCTTGCACTGGTTTCCTGTCCACTGCTGGACACAGTTATATTGTTAGTTTTTAAAGCTCTTAATGGTATAGCTCCCACCAACATATCTGATCTGCTGTGCCAATGCTCCCAGGTCTATAAGGTCTTCAGAACAGTTGCTATTGGCTGTTCCATGATCTCAGTAGGTTGTGTAACAGTGAGATGTGCTCTCTCTGTTACAGTTTTTAAATGAAGACTCAAAATGCCGTTTACAAATTAGCATTGTGCTCCGTTTTGTTTATGACAATTCCTTTTTTCCTCTCATTTATATTTCTTTCTTTTATTGTTGTCTATACTTATTTTTATGTGCTTTACTTGCTTCTGTGTAATCTTAACACATAATCATGACTAATGTACAGCACTTTGGTTAACTTTGGTTGTTTAAAATATACTTTGTAAATTACTTACTTATTAGCCTACTTGCTTACTTGTACAGAAGTTAGACCTCATGTCCAACCTGAGGTTATCCACATAATAGCCTGTGACTATAGTGAGACCTACAGGTAACCTGTTCAGCAAAGCTGGCAATAACTATTATCTTGTATTCAGCCCTGCAGACTAGGAGACACTCCTTAATGCAAGCGTACTTAGTACACGGTTCTTGTGTGCTCTCCGGTGAAAACTGATCTGTGAATGGTGTACACTCTATCGTTTGGATCCTGGCTTCCCCAAGAGCCCTGTGTGGAATCTCACCATTTTTCTGGAGTCCCTTAAATCCTCCCCATATGAGACCATGTAGGATGCCAAACTGAAATTAATCTCGTGAAAGACTGCATTTTCTTCTTGCAATAACCCTACAAAAAATAACAGGAGAACTACTATACATGCCTTGGAAATATGTTCACCTTGCATGGATTGTCAGCCAGATGAATGCACACTGACCATGTACTGTAGTTGAACCCAGGATTTCTGCTCAATGTCACTTGACCTACTTTTTTTTTTTTTTTAACTAATTGATTAACCTCTTAGCATTCTATGATGAGAAATCTGCTGAGTGTTCCTTGTTATGCCTATGTGGCCTAGGGAAAGTGGCTATTTGGTTAAAAACCAACAGTTCATCTACCACAGAGGGAAGGCACAAGGACCTCCTGTGTTTAAATAGAAACTGGTTTACTGTGTTATTGACGTAATCCATTTGGGCTACAGGCAGGCCTCCACCATGAAATGCTGCATTACATGGAGTGGCTCCACCTCAGGGGCATTACTTATAGATGCCTGGACACCTTCTCCATTTTCTACAGGGTTAACATTGCCATTCCCAGTGGTGTGAGTGTGGCTGTCATCTCCTAATGCCTGTCCAGTCAGTTCTAAGGTGGACTATTTTCATGACATGTGTCATATGCTATCCAGTTTATATTTACCATTCCTGTTGGTTAGGATGGGTGAATTAGAACACTAGTTCCATATTTAACTTTGGTTCTATGAACATTGTATAGCCATCAGTGTTCCCTGTCATTCAGAACCAGCACAGAACAGACAGGAACTCTGCAAGAAAGTTGTAAGAAAATCCATTGCTATATGACAATGATATTTATATCAAATACTGTGAAAATTTGCAACTTTGTTGGCGGTCTTGGCATTCAAGTGCATACGAGCAAGAAGGTATCCTGGTGATTCTGACCAGTTCTGAGGGTTATCTGGTGTTAAAAGCACAACAGTTACATTCATTAACAAGCAATTTCATTTTGCCGGGACAGTAGTTGTAGTCTTCAAGCAGGTCAGGACAGCAGTTTGCACCAGACATAAATTGAGTGAGATTGCAAGCTGATCATCAGATGGTCTGTGTGCACGGCCTGAAATACCATAATATCCAGCAGATATCTATGGACAGTGCAATCCTCTGGCTGTTGATAGGTGCTGTGTCACTCTGTTTTGATTCTTGTTTTTGATGTGTGCATCTGGCAGGCAGGAATTATTGGTTGTTACACTGGTGACTTGGCTTCTGATGGCTGTATTTTCCTGTCACATGCATTTATAGATATGAGTTGTTGCTGATATGGTTCCCTGTCTTCAGTTGGGGTTTGGAGTTTTAATCCCAGTCTGTGGTTCTTTCTGTCTGCACTATGTGTTACCTTGTTACCTGATTTGAAAGTTGTCTAAAGCAACTGAACCTGGTCATTCATCCAGGGTTTTGGTTTGGTAGTGTGCATATCTTATTTCGCTACACTGACGTATTTTATGATGTACTGCACTACGGATTCCACATTTAGGTGAGTTGTTTAGACGTGTTGTTTATATTTTGAATATGTCCCAGTCAGTGCATTGAAACAGTCCTGTAACACTGATTTTCTACCTCTGGTTATGACATACCAGATTCATTTCATTCACAGTTCAATGGTAGCAGAAAGAGCAGTATAGTGGGGTTGTGGGATGGCCTTACAGGCCTCTTGGATATTTGTGAACACTTCATTCAGCTTGTTTTCCTACTTGTTGGGCATATATCATGCTGATGAAACTTGGGAAAACATGAAAAATTGAACAGTGACTGCAGGGTTCTTGGTGCTCGTTGCATCATGGTGTCAAGTTCAAGTATTATTTGTTTGCATGCTGTATTAATGACTATTACAGCAATTCAGTCTTCTATTTTTCCCATATAGCATTAAGAGTTACATTAGAAAGCAATCCAGTATGATCAGATTGCACTCTACTCTCTGAGTATACACATTTTGTTAGTATAGGTGACTTTAGGGATGGCCAGCTTCATCAGGGACCCAGAACATCCCTATATGTAAAATTATTATCTCTCTCGCCAGAATTTTTGTAAGAATTTGTTTTCACAGGAATTTGTATAAACAAACAAACAAACAAAAATAATAAATAAATAAAACCCTTCCTGCCCTATTTGTTTTATAATTGTAGAACCTGTCTTTCTGGGAGTCATGTGTTTATTAATCTTCAAATAACTGTAACATAATCATCTACTATCAAAATAACATTTGCAGGCTCATTCTATTTTGTAGCTATTTTGGCTTCAGGTGGCACTTAATGAAACCTCAATGTTTACGTTCTTAGAATGTGATAAAGCAATCACATGCAATTTTATTATTATAAGTGACAGAAACATTCTGCGCGTGTGCCCTTTGTAGGACGTGCATGTGAAGATAAAGCTCTTTCTGTGACATGGGGTAAAATACAGGTCTTGCTTGAACACAGCAATAAACATCCTCTTCCATTTCCAGCATTTATAATCATATTGTATTTAAGATATTAATCCAGCCTGTCAGTAAAGGAATGATTAAAACGATGATGTGTAGCACAAAAAGACTGTAAACATAAACATGTCAGGTTGGCTTTGACTTATTCTACTTCAAATAATTCAAGCACACTTGAATTTAGATAATAGGCGATGTTACAAAAGTGCTCAAATCATAAACTCAAAAACACTGATCAGTAAAGGAATTTGACTCAGTGTACTTTCACCCTGGTTTCGTGTGGAATTTTATCCCTTTAAATGTATTAAATAAAAAAATTTCATTTGTATTCAAAGCAATTTCATTTCATACAAAAGTTATTAACAGGATATTAATAGCTATAAAAGATCAATGATAGCTCACATTTTGATACAATTTTGATATAATTCTGTGAAGCTTTGTTTGCTTTTCTTTGGTTACTAGAAAACAAAATTGAATTTTACTAAAATATTATATGCTACTAATATCTGAGACACACCAAACAACAATGTATGACTATTCTGTCCATGGCTCAGGTCAGAGATGGTGACTATGATGTGTTGATATGACACGATCCTAAGCCCTTATTGAATCTTCATGCTTCACTGAAACAGTGATTTGCACAGAGCCTCGGTTGGATCACGCGTCTCTCTTACTCGCCCAGCGTTCAGTGAACACACTTTGAGGAATTGCTATGGCAACTGGTTGCTATGGGTGATATGACACCACCACACACTCATCTGGTAGGGGGGAGAGGGAGTTGCACAACAAAAGCCAGGAATACCAGCAAGGAACAGAAGCTATTATTTTGATTTCTGAATTAACTGAAGGACTGTGTTAAAAAGTTGAGAAAACGTATGGTTTCAGGCAGGGAGTCATAATGGATGGCGAGACTTTTTTCCGTTTATTTTTGGCGTCCATCAGCTTGCTTCTGACGGATCTTTTTTAGCTGCTCGTCCACAACAGGTAAGTGAATGATTGCATTGCATTCAAAACTGCTAGTGACACGGAACACAAAGCTCCCATCTACACAACTCCATAGATGTATGAACCAGAGACAGGTTTATATAATATACAGTAAAATGCACATTTATAATAGTAACCAGTATGAAAATATACATGGTAGGACACTGCCCATATTCCTGCATGTACAATATAATTATGTATATATAATATATAATGAAATGGCAGTTAGTTTTCTGGATTAAAAAAAATAATAAATAAATAAATTTGCTGTGTAAACATGTGTAGCCATGTTAGTATGTGGAATTAAATTCAGAATAATTTTCCTCTTATAGATATGAAATGAGTTAAATATGAATAGTTAGAGTTACAGGTGCGGCACATGCAAAATGCTCCTACATTATGAATTCGTGAAATTTCACAGGGAGTGCCGGGTCTATTATTGGGTACTGACATCAAAGAAGTGTACGATTGTAGGGTCACCACCCTCCAGTGGAGTTGGCTATTTTAACAAAAAACACCAGCTCGCCTTTTCATGCTATTCCAATCAATTTTAAGCCGTATATTAAAAATGTGTTGAAGCGTTTCCTGATTTAGAGATTAAGATGTAAACGGCTAGATGCAATGTGGATATCTGTGCACAGAGTGGAACATGATTATAGACATATATATGTTTCTAATATATACTAATGATTTATAGGGCTATACAAAGCATCTAAATTCATGGCAGTACATGCTGCAAATAATCAGGCACATGGCATTAGATATGAAGCCTTGCGCTTTCACTTAAAGCAAATATTTATTTGACATGTTTCCTATGTTATTTTTAAACTTGCAGTATTGTTGTAAAGAACACTGAGTACAGCAGTAAGGAGGATGGGGTATGATTTGACACTGTTCTATTTTTAGTTACAATTGTTTTATTTCCTTCTAGAATCTTCTCCCAAATTAAACTCCTATCATGTTTTCATAGTGCTTATCCATTTCTGTTTGAAAAAATAAATGACCCTAAGATAATGGTATTAAAATGCTTCTGACAGGAAACTTGTTGAATCTGAGGCTCGACGTGATGGCTACATGCCACTGAGGCCATATTGAGGGAGGCTTGTGGGTTGTAGAGTGCATTGACAAACTGAGGATGGCAGAGCACCTCCACAGCAGTACGCTGTCTGCATCTGGGGCCAATCAGCCCATCCCTTTTCTCACCCTTGAGCAAAAGGCAGCCTTCGTCTTTGTGCTGCTCCTCTTCATTTTCCTGGGCCTGCTGATTGTGCGCTGTTTCCGCATTCTGCTGGACCCTTACAGCAGTATGCCTTCTTCCACATGGACAGACTATATGGAGAAAGATACATTTGACTACCGCATCGCCTGAGGGACTTCCTGAGCTTGGCCGGTCATGGTGCCACATGATGGCTACCTCACGGTCTCCACCACAGAGTTGAATAACACCACTATGCTGGTGGTGTACATATGGTGGCATGATGTCTCATTTTTGAAAAAAAAAACAAAACACATGTTCTACTATACATTTCTTCCATTTATACTTATGGGATAATTTATTGCCAGCACAATACCTCACATATTTCACCACAGCTGATGTCACATCCAGGTTTCCTGAAAATTATTAGCGATGACACACCCAGAGCTAAAACTAGCCAATGACCTGTCATAAGCAGTTTGGATGAGCTATTTATCTCATGCTGATGCAGTGTACATTATTAATTCTCACAATGAGGGTAAATCCTTTAATGAATTTATTACTCCACTACCTTTATAGAACTTAAAGTGCTTTGGGTTAGGGATGTAAAAATCCTCTGAGCTATTTGTTGAGAAAGTCCAGAGCTTTTGGCCTTATGATTCAGTGTGTTTACAGAGCTGCCAGGAAGAAAAAACTGGCCTCATTGTTATTAAGCTAAACGTCAATCAGTGTAATGACCAAGCTGCCTCCTTAGGCATCCGGATGAGAGCTTTGACAAGTTCCTCCTCTCTTTCTCTCTCTCTTTCTCTCTCTCTCTCTCTGCAGTGTGCTTTAATAGGGTGTGTCTGATGTGGTGCATATCGTTCAACAGTATTTCCTAATTACAGAAATTAACTGTTCATTCAAATGATGTGAATTCGCTGTTGTGCACAAGCTATCAGTGCATTATTGATTTTGCAAATGCTCTGGTCCAAAGCTGTGATTTGCTTAACTACATGTTTTTAAAAGAGATCCAGTTCACATAAACAAGAAATGTGTCTATGGTGTGCAAAATATATGAATTGCCATTTCAGTGCCTGTTTTTATTTCATTTTACTACCTGCTATTGATTTATAGTCTGTATAGTTGAGATTGCTCTGTTTGAAACCGTCATTGGAGGCAGATATTGCCACAGCACATTAAGCTCTAGTGTCAGGAATTACTGTATTCATTACAATGCACATTGTGTGTGTGTGTGTGTGTGTGTGTGTGTGTGTGTGTGTGTGTGTGTGTGTGTGTGTGTGTTTAGTATATAAGGTATTTAATACTGAGACACTTTTCAGAGAGACCATGTGCCATATGGTTTACAAGTAGGTCTTGCATTTGATGTGCTTTTTATATTTGTTTCCAAATAAATATAAATGTATTTCTTCCAAGTAACTAAATGATAAGATTCTGTCAAATTATTTGCTATGCTACATTTGATATAAGCAGGTGCGCTACTAAATTTGAGATATTTTGTTAAAGCATAATGCATTCAGAAATTTAGTTTTTTTTTTAAATTACAAATAATCTTGAATTTGTTACACAAGACGTGTATTTTACGCAATTAGTTCTTCAATAGGAAGTGTCACAGCTCCCAATCACCAATATTACAGTTATGAAAACAGATATTAGCCCATACATTTATTTTCATTTCTTTATTAATTTAATTTATCAATTTGTATAGCGCTTTTTACAATGGTACATTGTCTCAAAGCAGCTTTACAGAAATATCATTTTTTACTTTTTTTTTTTTACATTTACAAGCGACTTACTAATGAGAGCACATTCACACACGAATGGTAGCAGAGCTGCCATGCAGGGTGCTAGCTTGCCATTGGGGGCAACTTAAGGTTCAGTGTCTTGCCCAAGGACACTTCGGCATGGGATCACCCGGGCCGGGATTCGAACCACCAACCCTACGATTAGTGGATTAGTGGATAACCCGCTCTACCGACTGAGCCACAGGTGCCCCCAAACATCTAAATACATAGGGGACTATGTATGGTACCACCTTGATTATGCCTTCGTCTGTGGATGCTTGTGGACATTCTCTGTTGATCAGCAACACTTCCAGTCTTTTCTGATTGGCTAATAAGTTTGGCAGTGTAGTGTGTGTGTAGTGTGATTGCCATGTTTCCTGTTAAAGTCCACCCCAACCATCTCAACTGACAGCTTCTTGATCCAGCTATGAGAAGGATTTCAATATATTCTTATTTTGTTAAAGGTGATCAGAACGAAATATGATTGGGTGCCAATCACAGTAATATACACATAGCCAATATTTATTTTAGGTTTTCATTTTCATTAACCAATCTGAATTCAAATGTAAAGCAATAGACCAATAGTTAACAAGCAACTTCCTCCTAATTCAGTGGAATAATATAAACAACCATAATGGAATTTTTACCATTCAGGAGTAATTTTAATGTGGGCTATCTAGTGAGAAATTTCTCCAGGATCAGAATATCACCCCCTGATAACATTTTTAAAGAACTCTGAATAAGTTGGCTAATGCGTGACACCAACATACACTGTAAACAACAACAACAACAACAATAATAATAATAACTATAATAATTATTGTTGTCGTTTTTTTCATATAATTTCACATTTTACTGAATTGATCAAAGTATGATGCCCATATTTTCTAAAGCAATAAAGGTACATCTGGCGTTTATTTTGGGGTGACATACACATACACATTTGGGGTGAATTATCCATCTTTTTTCAGGATAGGCTCTGGATTTACTGTGGTCTTGACCAGAATAAAGTGAGAATGAATGAATAATGCTATTTATATCATCATCATCATCATCATCATCACAGCGATCACTGACAATGAAAAAATAATAAATTAAATATTAAACTACATCAGTTCTGTGTCCTAATGAGGCTTAATGTAACTGCTTCACAACAACAACAACAACAACAATAATAACAATAACAAGAAGTTTCATCCGTGTTAGCGTTTTGCCCCCACACTTAAGTGGCTTTAAGTCTTTATGTGGGAGATAGTGCTAGGAAAAAAATTGCAAAATAGGTCTTTGTGGGAGAAAAAGTCAAACTTCTAATAAAAGGATTAAATCCGACATGTGGGTTTACATTACAAATGTTCCGGATTATGATCTGTGATCTTTCTCACAGCACGTTCGCCTCACACCTCCAGGGTCGGGGGTTTGATTCCCACCGTGGCCCTGTGTGTGCGGAGTTTGCATGTTCTCCCCGTGCTGTGGGGGTTTCCTCCTTGTACTCCAGTTTCCTCCCCCAGTCCAAAGACATGCATGGTAGGCTGATTGGCGTGTCTAAAGTGTCCGTAGTGTATGAATGGGTGTGTGAGTGTGTATGTGATTGTGCCCTGTGATGGGTTGGCACCCTGTCCACGGTGTACCCCACCTTGTGCCTGATGGTTCCCAGGATAGGCTCCAGGTTCCCCGTGACCCTGAAGCGGAATAGAAGATGGATGGATGGCTGGTTCTTTCTCACACCACGACAAGCGGGTCACAGCCAGTAGAAGGCGCATTGAACCACACAGAGAGAGAGAAAGAGAGAGAGAGAGAGAGAGAGACAGAGAGAGGCAGAGAGAGAGACACAGAGAGAGGCAGAGAGAGAGACACAGAGAGAGAGAGAGAGACACAGAGAGAGAGAGAGAGAGCGAGAAAGAGAGAGACAGACAGAAAGAGAGACACAGAGAGAGAGAGAGAGAGAGAGAGAGAGAGAGAGAGAGAGAGAGAGAGTCACAGTCACCTGGACACACCTGAAGTTCCACTTCCGGAAAATTTCTAAATAAGACCCGGAGCATGTTTCGCTGTGAAAACTGACCAAAACTCCAGGAAGTCTTTTCTACTGAATTTTGGGTAAGTGTACTGGAAACGTATAGTACTCACTTACACCTATCTTTTCACTGGTGTCTAATTACTGAGTTTGCCTGTTGACTTCCGGGTTGTTCTGTTGTTCTGTCAGTATTCTCGAAAGACCTGTCCGTAACATTAGGCTATATAGCCTATGGGCCTGTGACTATTGTCTTTTAAAATAAAAGTATGTCAGTACAGAGGGATTCTAATAAAGAATGTCTCTGGCTTTTTGTCCGTTATAATGTTTAACGTTGAAGATGTTGTAATTCGAAAGAAATGAAAATGCGTGTGGTGTCGAGCTGCAGTGTCGCAATAACACCCTGAAAGTTCCTCAGTCTCGCGACGACAAACAGCAGTTTGCTTTTGGTGTATCAAGATGTTAGTACATTGAAATTAAAATACTCTAATATCATTATCATAACCTAATATCACGCTTATCTTGCGTTTTTAGCTCCTATCCAATCATTTATCACATTTAGTTAATGACTTTAGAGTGCACTCTTGGCCAAAAATGTTCCAGATAACTAAAAAGTTCCTTAAAAGGTTCTTTTAAAGAGCCATATACAGCAGGTCCCATATTCTATATGTCGAGTGTCTGTGTATGGGACCAAAACAGTAGGAAATAATACCATCCCTTCGTTCTATTGTTTGCAAATGGATTTTTTCAATAGTTATTATTATTATTATTATTATTATTATTATTATTATTATTATTTAGACTACATAATAAACAGTTACCATGTTGTTATCTAGGGGAAGATATTAAAATACAGCTAGCACATGTGTGTACCTGTGTGAATAGATGAAGTTCCTGTTTAGTTTCTGTTGCATTCCACAACAGTTTCACATGATGATGATAAACCATAAACAGAAGTATGTTAATATAATAATAATAATAATAATAATAATAATAATAATCTGGAAATGGATTTTTAATTCTTCCATTAGTTTTCAGTTGTTACAAGTTTCACAGAAATTTGTGTCTGAAAATGTGAATCATGGCAGTATACCTAAGTGCGGTTTAGTCAAATCAGCAATGTTAATTTACTAAAATATCAGTTTAGATTACTTTAACTCATGGCATACCAGTTTAACTGAGTAAACTTTGTTCACACAATCATTTTTAAGTAAAATTAATTATTTATACAATACAGATGCAAGGGAGAATGCAATGATTGACCCCTTGGAGGCAAGTGTCACATAATTTGAAGTACGCATAAATAAATATTTTCTGAACTG
Organism: Noturus placidus; assembly: GCA_022414735.1. NCBI lineage: Eukaryota > Metazoa > Chordata > Actinopteri > Siluriformes > Ictaluridae > Noturus > Noturus placidus. The sequence goes on from JAFFST010049878.1 coordinate 196,440, forward strand.
AAAAAAGAAAAAAAAGCTTGGGGACTTTTGGAGAACCCTCTTTTCTATGACTGCAGTTCAATGTGATTTCCTTAACAGCGTGATTTTAAAAACAACAAACCTTTATTGTGGTATGTTGTTTAAAATATACCTTATGGAACTACTGCATTTTTTTTTTCAGAAAGGAGATCTTCAAATGCGATCCCTGTTCTGAGAGATGGCCTTTCATGAACACTTGGATGGTATTTAATGCGCCACTACATAATAAGCCTAAAATATTTTAATTCAAGATGTCTGAGGATCTTTCTTCGGACTCTGTGCCAATTGTCAAAGCTCCTCTAGTTCTGACACCAGAACCCTCTGTTCCTGACTGGGAAATGGAAAAGAAGATAAATACAGACATTAAAAGAACAGAAGAAAAGATCAGTGATGCTGATACGGAGCCAAGCACACTGCCCTGGCCTGGAGACAAGGCTGATCTGAAACTAGAGAAGAACGGAATGGATCTTGTAGGAGAGAAAGAGAGCGAGAGATCAGATAGTGGGTCCATTCGTGGAGGAGTAAGCAGGACGGAGAGCGAGAGAGAGTTTGGTGGGCGAGAAAAGCAGGCAACATGTGAAGACTGCCTGGAGGGAAAGCAGCCTGAGCTAAAAGAGAAGGCTCCACACTTGGAGATTGAGGTGGAGGAGTTGAACAGTATGCCAGAGAAAGCAGCAGGGGTCTTCAATCCGAGTGTAAGCATCCTTCGCTCTACCAGCTTGCCCGATCCGCCCAAGTGCAGGTCAGAAATGTGGTCGGAGGAGAATCATGCCTTGATTGGACAGCAAGACACTCTTCCAGATGGCTACCATGATTACCATGACTACCACGACTATCCCGACTATCCCAAACAAAGCAAGTTGCAAGTCTGTGAGTTGGGGGGGAAAAAAAACCCTTTTTTTTTTTTTTATGATTGTTACTATAGATGTGTTGAATAGGCTGACACATAAGCATCCATTCCACTCCCAAAGGATTGATACCCTTGAATAGAATAGGAAAACTGATATAAAATAAAGATTACACACAATTCTTTGAATTCTTGATGTAAACAAGTTGAAGAGATGTTTCTTCATTTTGATGTAAACAAGTAGAAGAGATGTTTCTTCATTTTTTTAAGAAAAAAGTCTCGTAAGTAGGCCTGTTTGATTCCTGTGTCTTCTGAATAATATTTAAACTGGGTTTTAAACAAATCATAGTCTGCTTTAACTAATAATGTGATTTTTAAAGCATTCCAGTGTCTCATGGCTTTTTATCCCCCTTTCAAGGTTCATGTGCTGGGACATACCGTGATGTGCTGAAAATGGCCGTATCTATAATCATGTCAGCTCTGGTCTTCCCTGTCCTGGTCTGGGGTGGCTATACTTTCTTACCCTTTGATGCTCCTCTGCTGGATAACGCCCCTCTAAGACTGGTCTATACACTGCGCTGTTCAGTCTTTGCAGTCATACCGATTGTTCTGGGTAAGGAGGAAGCTTTCTGACAAGACATTGACTTGATCACTGTTGTGTTTTTTTTTTTTTTTTTTTTTTTTTTTTTTTTTTTGTTTATTTGTTTTTTGGGTTTCAGTTTTTTATTAATTCTCATTGCTAGCACCTCTTCCCTGTGGTTGAAGAGACGATCTCTTGTATAGTGTTTACCAGGTGCTATATGTCTCAACCTAACGCTAGATCAAGTATTTGAGTAAGTGCTGATCTTCACTCTTTCAGGTGTTTTGGTGCTGGGTGTGTCCCGTGTGCGCTACCGTTCTCTGAAACCACATTGTGACAGAGAGGTTGAAGAGGTGAACATCCACCGACGCTACGTTGATGACTCCGTCTCACTCTATCTCCTGTACTTCCTACAGCTGGGTGTCATGGCTGCTTATCTGAACCAGAACCTTCTCAAACTGGTGCCTCTCCTCACCATCATCTTTGCCACTGGCAGGTAACATAATCCCTTTATCCTAATTAATGTATACATTGCCGAAGATGTGGGGGTGCTGAGGGTGCTGCAATACCATGGCTTTTAGGATTTGTTTTAACTGAAGCTGCAACTGCTATAATAATAATAATAATAATAATAATAATAATATAGATAAACAAACTAGTAACTAACATTCACATTGGGAAATGTCTCCTAAGAGAAAACTTCACCATATCAATGATTATATGCTCTAACTTTTGTTAAACAAGTTTTTTTTTTTTTTTTTTGTTTTTTAAATCTCATATAACATAATATATTAGGTTTATATTAATGAGCTCATTCTATCATTTATGTTAGGGTCATAACAATTGAAAGAGCTGTGCTTTAATGGACAATTAATGAACACATTCTGATATGAGAATGATCTGCACTGTGGTATAAATCACTGTAAGCAACACACATTCTCTGTGTGCAACACACATGTACGCTGCTTAAAATTGCTGCACCCCCAATGAAATACACAATGGACAGGGAATGGGAAGGTGCAACACTTCACAAGGTTGGAGTAGAATTTTAAAATGGAAAATCCATTAAGTCAGTGACTACAAGGGTACTAGATATTAGGAACTAGATTTATGTTTAAAGTAGATACAGAAGAAATGAGTGGAACATACTCTCATCCAGTTGTTTGCTTTTCATGCATGACATGTCCGTGTGTGTGTGTAACGCATTCACTTGGCAGGCACACATATAAACATTGATGGCCTTCAACAGTGTTTGTGTAACCCACAGGCTGGTGTACTGGATTGCAGCAGCGTGGGGCAGCAGCCTGAGGGGTTTTGGGTTCGGGTTCTCCTTTTTGCCTATGCTGACCATGTTGGTGGCCAACTTGTACTTCATCTTCATGGCTGATTCTGCTGGTTCAATCTTTGCCCAGGATGACCAGGAACAACCCAACCCTCCTCCAGAGTACAGGAAGAGGTTGTGGGGCTAGAGTGAGATCTGATACCCCAACACTGAGGGAAAGTTTCTTCAACTGTGCCTTTGTATATCTCTCATTTTTTGCTAGCTTTACAGAACACTGATCAAATGCTTACATACATGTAAAATGTAGTTTTGAGGCAAATACATATGAATTGTGCGTGGAGCTCATGCTGTGATTGTGACATTTTGTTTAGAATGATTGTCACAACATTCCATATCTGCGGTTTGGCTTGACGGATAATATTGGATAAAGGGGTGACGAGACTATATATGGTTGCCTGTAGTAAAAAGATACCTTTCCGTGATGGATCAGTCTATGTTGTTGGTTATAGTTATAGTTGTATGTGAATAATAGTGCTAATGAGTAAATTCCAGAGCATAGTCGAGCAATATTTAAATGCTTTATTGACAGCAGGTCGCTTATACTAAATGGCCTATGAATGAAACACAGGCAGATGTGGAAGATTTATTTTCATAGACTACTTATTTTCTTTCTAGTGCCAAAAGAACAGGCTGAGTATTTCTTTTCTTGCAGAATGGAGTTTAGAAATATGTTGAAATATCCTTATAGCATGTTTTGTGTAATTTGTATTTGTGTGAAGTATACAGTCCTTGAAGTGGGTCCATTCATTCTTCATTAAAATGGTAGTGTGGGGGGGGGGGGGGTCTTCTATTCCTTATGGAAGCTGGGTATGGATTATCTGAATGTGTGTGTGAGAGGGGGATTGTAAGAAATTTCAAGGACAGAACAAATGTGTTAAAACGTCTTAAGAAGTTTGAATGTTATTTTTGCATACTTTTGTATTAACTCTTGTAAATAACATGATCAAATTTAAATTAATTTCCTCTGAAATCATGTCATTATATCCTAAGACACTGATAACACAACGGGGGTTGCATATGATTTGAGTAGAGCACTGCCACGGCAGTTTCCTTCGTAATTAGTGAAGTTTTCCATTTGCTTGTTTTATATAATGTAATATAGTCTATAAAGGGTCCCCCGCTCCATCTCACTCATTTTCTGGCCATTCTCACCAACCGAGAGATCCAGGTGGTCCTGTCAGTGTAGAATTATGGTTACACCTGGAACCTTCTGTTCTTCCTTTCATTTCTGACTGGCAGGGTGGTTTCTTTCAGATGTAATGGAGGCTGTGTATCAAAATCCTCACAAGGGTTTATAATACATTCAAATCGTGCACCCTGCCCGAAAATAACAGCCAGGGTTTATAAATAGTGCAAATATCAGACAGAATCAGTCCGGTGAGGTGCAGCATTCCCAGTTTTACAAGTGTGAATGCTGTTTCGAGATGTAGAAAGTCTATTTATGGGCAGTGTGTGATGATTGTGTGATAACTGGTTATTTTCTTTAATCCATCACAGAAGCTTGCATAGCCCATAAGATTCATGCCAATGAGCTGCACAGTCTGCACAGGTGTCATGGCTCTTCTTGTACTTGTCTTTCAGTCCTAGAGCTTCCACGTGCAAAATCAGGAGCATTGTCTGGTTTGTAACTAGCTGATAGGACTGTCCACACACAGAGCCCAGTGTTGCAAGGGCTCTAGGACAACTCGTACCTGAATTGACATCACTCCACCTATGGGAAAATAGAGCAGTTGTCTTTGTTCCACAGCATTGCAGAAATATGCGTCCTTCAGATATGTGGATGCTACCAAACAGTGCAAGTTTACAGCTTGCATCACTTTGGTATGTGTAACCTGTGCACTAGCAGTAATTTTATGAAGACGTGTAAAGCTCTGATCTAAAACCTCTTTTATTTGGAATCAGGAAAAATAGCTGGTCAGCCTTTCTGGTCCCTCTACTATTTATATGGCTTGTTTTTTTTCTTCTTCTTGTAGTGACTGCACTTCTGCAGTTAGTATGGCCAGCTGGCTTTGAGTCCATGGAATGGACCTCAGTGTTTGTTGGTGTCTGACACTGAAACTCTAAATGAAACCCTGAAGACAGTGTGCAGAAATCATGCTTCAGTGTTCAAGTTGCAGAGGGGTGAACCATCCCACTGTTGCTGTGTGGTTTCAGAAGTGCTGATGAGATCCCTGTCAGTTTTGGTAAATGCTTTAGAGGCTTGATCATGCCCAGTCCTTCCCAAAACTGCTTTCTTGTGTGGGTTCTAAATAAATAAATATTATTATTTATGTAAGTTTTTTTTTTTTTTTAGAGATGAGGCCTTCTATAGGCTAAGATCATGTTTCAGCATTATAACCAACACTATTACCTATTATACTTGGCAAGGAAATAAACAATTGGAACACCCCACTAGATTTTCTGAAGGAAACAGTCCAGTCAGTCTGGAACAAAAGTAAATACAACTGCACCTGCTCTGTTTTTGTTCTCTAGAAACCTTCCATTGAATGTTTCTATTTATTATTATCTCTGCTGAATAATATAGCAAAACAAGAGAAGGCACTGCATTATAATTTATGTGATTCATTTGTTCCCAGTGTAATTCTGTATTCTATTCTGTATAAAATCCAGACAAAGAACCCTAACCCGAAGTCTAGTCTTTAAGTTGTATTGTGTATTTCCTTTTCACACTTGTATACTGTGCACTGACCTTAATAAACTGAAAATAACATTTTCTAGTAGCCTATGCTTCTGTAGATTTTCACTGTGTTACTATGACTGTGTTACTGACATGGCCTTGATCCTGCAAAACACGTTCATTGTTTACTTTTGCACTAAAACCATACAAACTAGACAAACATGACAGGAACCAATGCCAAATATATGGTTCTCAAATGCCACTTAATTATTTAACAAAACTATTCATATAGTTTTGTACTAAGTGTTCTCACAATTTCACCACTTATATAGTTCTCATATTTCATAGTCTGCTAATAAAAAGCTTCAATATGAGGTCTGCAGGATTTTTGATGCAGTGTTACATTAACACCACATAAAGTCTTTGCATTCTCACTCGAGTGAATTGTTATATTTTATACTAATGATGAGATTGTGTTTTTAATGCATACTGTCTGCTATGTAAGTAAGTCATACTTTAATACATGGACGATGTCATTTTCATTGGTATATAAACGTTTGGATTGAGTCTCATCTCTGGCAGATGACTCAGATTAAAACAGTGATTCAAGATCTCAGACCATACACTCCGGAAGCTTGTCTTTTTCAGTAATCTTTCTTTTGATAATGATCACAATCCAAATAATATCTGATCACAGCTGTTATCTTTCCATTGATGGAAAGAGTAGAGGTCAGTTCATAATTTATGCACATTAACAGATGCACTGAGACTGCAGTGGGCACAGGCTCACCAAAACTGGACAGATGACTGGAAAAAATATAGCCTGGTCTGATAAAGCTGAATTTCTGTTGAATTTGGTTGACACCATGACTACATGGACCTAAACTGCCTCGTGTCACCAGGCTGGTGGAGGTGGTGTAATGGTGTGAGGAATGTTTTCTTGGCACAATTTGGGCCTGTTAATACCAATCAATCATCGCTTGAATACCACCAGCTTGAGTATTGTTGCTGTCCAGGTGCATCCCTTCATGATCACAGTTTACCATCTTCTAATGGTAACTTTCAGCAACATAATGCACCACGTCACAAAGCAAAAGTCACCTCAAACTGGTTTTCATGAATATGATGAGTTCAGTGTTCTTCCCAGTCACCGCATCTGAATCCAATAGAAAGTGCACCTGAAAAATCTTCAGAAATTGTGTGATGCAATCATGTAAACATGGACCAGAATCTGAAAGGAATGTTTCCAACTAGCACTAATAGAATCCATGCCACAAAGAATTGAGGCAGTCTTGAAAGCATGAAGACTGGTTTCTGCTGATGTGTTTAGATAAGGCTTGGCTGATCAAGCACATCAAGATGCAGTTTGTGTGCTATCTGGGCTGTGGTTAGAGCTTTAAAATTCAAACCCTGCACCTGTTCTGCTGATTTCAGACCCACTACACTTTGTAACATGCATTGCTGTAAACACCATCTTGTTCAAACTTGCACAATCAGGGTTCCTGCATACTTAAGAGATAGATACTTGATTTGAACTGTTCAATTCTGGAAAGCAGGTGCAAACATTTCAAAAGGAATTTTTAATCACAGTGGTGGGAGGTAGTCAGCGTGAAATTAAGAAGAGAAAGGCTGATGGGGGAAAAATAGTTTTATAACCAGTAGCAAATGTAAAACAACCCGAACCTCAGCAGATAGCATGAGAGTGCATATACATGTTGATGAACGTAAAACACACATCTAAAGGCGTTTAATTATTCCTCACACAGGGCTTGAAAGCAAAGGGCCAAGTAAATCTTTACATAAGCAAGGCCTAATGGTAGAATAAAAGCCAGAGAATGTGTTTAAGAGGTCAAGTCTACCAGAAATCACTGTTAACTATTTTAGACATCCATCTTGTTGATCTCCTGACACCCTTGCTTTCTTCATTTCCTTTTACTCAGCTCCCTGTCCTCCCCCTGTTTTCTCCTCTCCCTTCTTCTTGTGCCCAGACACTATGTCGTCAATGCGCAGGAGTAGGATGGCCGTCTGCAAAGAGAAGAGTACAGCTCATTAACGGTAGAAAAGAAAACAGGAAAAAGCAATGGCAGAGTACTGTGGAAAAAGATCATTAAACATGAAAATGGATGATACTCTGGCTGGAAAACATTTACAGAAAATTATAATTTTTGTATATCATTTTTTTTTTTACAAGAAAACCAGTTTAAATAGTTCAATAAATGGTTGAATTGAAATAAATAGATGACCGTATAAATGAGGTTATTCTTTTCCATTAGGACTGTCAAAATTAGAACATTATTAAAATATTCAAAATACGCCCATATTGCAAATTGAAATGCAAATAAATGTGATTTTAAAAAATCTCCATGTATTTTTGGTCACTTAATACTTCTCTACTGAAAGGAGTTTCCTAAACCCTTTAATCCCCGTCACTTGGTCTAGGATTAAATGGGCTAATTTAGATTTATTAGACACACCCCCTTGATATTAGATGGGCGCATTTAACTTCCGACACACACTCATCACAGGTTGGATCTGAAATAGTTTTCACTGCATAGTGCTACTGCTAATGTGCTCCATCAGTGGCAGTATTTAAATAAAAAAAAAAAAAAAAAAAAAAAAAAAAAAAAAAAAAAAAAAAAAAACACCCATGCCCTAGCTGGTTTGTTTTCATCACTCATGTTTAACACTGCTAACATTTTTTACAATAATAATAACATTATAATAATAAAACAAGTGCAATGACGACATTTTATGCATTAGTGCTGATTTTTAAGACAGCGCTGCAATGCATTCAAGAGTTGATTATGTTCCTAATTTTCTAGACTCGTATACACAGCAGAATGAGAGAAGAGACATATGCTATAAGAGTGTATACCTCTACTGCGGTCTTGTACGTCTGGGCTTTGACAGCCAGCGGCTCCAAGATTTCCAGGTCATCCATGTCCGCCAGAGTGCCCGTCTCTCCATTAACACCCCATGAGGTGCTGCCCTCCTGAGTGTGCTTTGCCTGGAGGAGTACAGGAGTTTCAATTTAACATTTAAAATGTGGAAACCAGCTAGCATGCCACAGTCACATAGAATGAGGGAATAGAAGAAAAAAATTAAAAGAAAAAAGGTATTTACATGCAGATATCCTTGAGTAATATATGCATATACCGCATGTGATCAGGAAAAAAAAAAATTGCTTTGATACAAACATGCACACAATTCACTCACTTACCCTAAGGGACGTGAGTACACGTATGGTGGAGGCACCACAGTTCTGGATGAGAGTGCGGGGGATGACCTCAAGGGCCTGAGCCACGGCACGGTACGGCCACTGCTCAACGCCGGTGAGGGCTCGTGAGCGCTCCATCAGCTTGCGAGACACAGCCATCTCTACAGCACCACCACCTGGCAGCAGACATGGCTCCAGCAGAACGTTACGGCACACCTGCATTGCGTCCTGCAGGTTACGCTCAACCTCCTGGGACACAAATCACACGCATTTCAGAACATCACGACTCAAAGTGGAGCCAATCAAATTTGATGCGCCGCCATTTCATGAATTCTTTAGTGAAAATGCCTTGTCTAATGTTTCTCACCGCCAAGATCTCTTTGCTGGCTCCTCTCAGCAGGATAGTGCAAGCTTTGGGGTCTTTGCACTCAGTGACAAAGGTGAAATACTCATCACCGATTTTCTTCACCTCAAACAGGCCTGCCCCTGTTCCCACATCTTCCTCACGCAACTCATCTGTCCTGCTGGCAATGCGTGCTCCACAGGCTCTGAGGGACAGAGGAAAAAACTGTTGAATGATGTCAATTCATAACAGAAATTCCTAATAACAAATAAGAGGTGGCGGGAGGGGGGTTTGGCTACTGTGCAACTCTAATTCCAGTCTTACCTGGCAATGCGGTTGTTGTCTGTTTTACGGACGCGACGGATCGCAGTGATGTTGGCTTTCACCAGATAGTGCTGAGCAAGATCTAAGGTGTGAAAGAGATATAGAAGGAATCAATCACATCAAAGTGCTGTGGATCACAGCATGTAATCGTTCTGTGTATGTGAGTGGCAGAACATGTGCGCATTTGTGTGTGTACCAGAGATTCCCTTCTCAGTAAAGACCAGGTCAGGTTTGAGGCGGACAATATCTTCACAGATCTGCTGGATATACTCTTCCTCCATCTGCAGGATTCTGGAAAAGTCTTCCTCGCGAGTAATTTCTATGTCCGTCTGGAGAGAGTAAAAATGTTCACTAAAGTTTGCAGGAGTTGCACAAGGCTGGAAATGTGAGTGTATATTATTTTTCTCCTCTGGTTTACCTGGCTCTCACCCTTCTTGTACTCTAGGGAGCAGTCCAGGAGCACAATACGAGGGTTTTTGATGAGACGCCGCATGCGGGGGTGCGTTACATCTTTATTTAGCATCACCCCCTTCAGCACATACGAGTCTTCAATGAACCCACCAGGCACCTACACACAGTCAAACAAGCCTTTGAATAAGCTTATTTCCTCCATTTTATGCTGAATCACTGTACTGGCATAAAGCCCACACTATAGTTGCATTGTTCACATAAGTGTAAGGATTCCAATATAAATTTTGTTTCCTGATGACTAGTTGATTGCCACCTGCAAATATTTTTTTAATTATTTATTTTAAATCAAGACAATGATTATACGGTATGCTACATTCCATATGAATCTTTGATCAATTTTGTAAAGAACAATATGTATATTTATTAAACTTTTACATCATGGTAGCTGTGTGTCCCTAGTGGATGCACGTGTAAAAAAATTAATCCGCATTATGAATTACTGATTTACTGGAACATTTGTAGTGCGACAGCCTAAACCCTGAGAAAAAATATCTCCTATTTAATACAAGACAATAATCATTTTAGGAGTCCTCCAGTGTTTAAAAAATAAGAAAAAAAAAGCAGCCAGCACAGGCGATTTCAGGATAGCTGACTTCAGGAATCTTTTGTGCTTCTACATTAACAAATGACTGCTGTTCTAAATAACATTTCCCAGCATATAAACATAAAAGAAAGCACAACCAGGCAATTACAGTAATTTAAGCTACTTAAGAATTCAAACAGTATTCTTCATTGTTTGTTTTTCTGACTTGCTTCTTCTCCTGCTAAAAGCGACATCCTGTGTGACCCCTACCTTTTCCACCTTGGCGTACTTTTTAATATCAATTTCTTTGCGGCCGTTCTCCTCCAGCTCCACGGTGCGCACTGCATCCAGCGCAATGTTGCAAGCCATGCTTGACCAGCGACTCAGTGCCTTGGTGTTGATGGCCGAGTTGATGATCTTCAGCATCATGTCCCGATCATTTGGGTCGACTGGAGTGCTTTGGGGCAAAAATAACAGCTTATTGAAAACGTCATCATCCAAAGACTGGGTGCGAATGTGAATCATGTGGCTTGACATTTGTGATTTCATGCAGGCAAACGAATATGAATGAAAAATCCCTGCAACACTTTCAGCAGACTGAGCAAACAGAGCATGTGTGGAAAGAGTCACTACCTGATCTCTTTGAGTATGTTGAGCATGTCATCCAGAGCCTGCCTGTAAGCACTGATTACCACAGTGGGGTGCATCTGCTGCTCCAGAAACTGCTCCGCCACTGACAGCATCTCTCCAGCTGCACACGAATACAAATTCTCATTATACGTGACCACTGATATCCGGTCTGTACAGGATTTGACAAAGCTTTTTTTTGGTGATAGTTGAAGCCAAAAATGCTTGATTTTGACACGACTTTTTCAAAATAGCTATTGCAAGAACTTGTTTTGCAGAGATGTTTGTACACCCCCAGTTCCAACACAGTTGGGATGCTGTGTAAAATGTAAACAAAAACATAAATGCAATGATTTTCAAATCTCATAAACCAATGTGTTATTCACAATAGAACATATCAAATGTTTAAAGCGAGGAAATGTACCATTTTAAAGAAAAACACATCTCAAACTTGGGACGGGGCAACAAAAGGCTGGAAAAGTACAAGAAAGAGCTGTAGGTTAATTGGCAACAGGTCAGTAACATGATTGGGTATATAAAAAAAAGCATCTTAAGAGAGACAGAGTCTCAAGAAACAAATCAAAATTTTAAATTCTTTTTGGAAACATGGACGCCATGTCGTCTAAACTAAAGAGGACTAAAAAGGAAAGGGACCGTCCGGCTTTCATCAGTGCTCAGTTCAAAAGCCTACATCTTTTGATGGTATGGATGTGCATTAGTGACTGGAGTGGGCAGCTTGCACATCTGGAAAAGCACTATCAATGCTGAAAGTTATATACAGGTTTAAGAGCAACATATGTTTCCATCCAGATTCCAACCCATCTTTACTTCTAAGAGAATCAGGCTCTCCAAGATACTCTTTTTATACCCAAATCATGTTACTGACCTGTTAATTAACCTCCAGCTGTTTCTTTTTAGTAACACTTACTTATCCAGCCTATTGTATCCCCATCCAAACTCTGAGACGTGTTGCTGCCATCAAATTCAAAATCACCTTATTTTTTTCTTAAAATGGTACATTTCCTCGGTTTAAACATTTGATATGTTTTCTATATTCTATTGTGAATAACATGGGTTTATGAGATTTGCAAATCATTGCATTCGGTTTTATTTACACTTTGAGACAGCGTCCCCACTTTTAGGGAATTGGGGTTGTATGTAAATGAGACCTTTTAGCGGTGCTCATGTTCAACGCATATGAAACGAAGAGGGTTTTGGCTGAATGCACGTTGTGAATGTCACATGATGCGTCTTCGCCCAAATCTGAAGATCTAGGGTATTTTTTGAGAAGAGAGTAGAAAATTCAAGAAAAACATTCAAGCTCTTCCAAATATTGTGCAGTTCACCTGATTTCGCGTTAATTTCTGCTATTGCAAAATCCTGGAGGAAATGACTCCAAACAGTACTTTCAAATTTAAGAAACTGTGAAATATTCCCAAATCAACAAAGTGGCAGAGAGTTGAGAGAGATCATAAGTGATACAGATGGAAGAAAAGCCCACTCACCCAAGATAATGACAGAAGTGGTACCATCTCCCACCTCCTCATCCTGAGTGCGGCTGATCTCAATCATGGACTTTGCAGCAGGGTGCTGCACTTGGATCTGCAGGGAAAAGTCAGTGGTGAATAAAGCAATCAACCAAAACACGACCAGAACGTACAATGATCAGTCAGACTTCTAGAAATGTTTTAGTACCTCTCTCAGAATGGCATTTCCATCATTGGTCATGACAATTCCTCCCATAGGGTCCAGCAACATCTGCCAAAAAAAGAAGAGAAAAAAAAAAAGGCTATATGATTAAAGCCTGTTTTCACTTAACAACAGTCTTTAGTGATGTGATCATAACTGGACAGACAATGTGAATAATTGATTATGTGGTCCATCAGTGCGGTCCACACTGATACACTGGATTACACACTGATACACAGGTCCATTTAAGATCAGATCACCAGAGATGGATGGATGATAAATCAGTCCATACAGGATTTCGCAGAGGTTTTTTTTATGATTCCAAAAATTCTTGATTTTGTGGAGTCTTTTCAAAATTTGTGATGCAATTTGCCGAGGGTTTTTTTTCCCCCCTGAAAACTTCTTGAATTGGCAAAATTTAATTAAATTGATTTTTCGCAGTGATATTTGATGGTAAATGAGACCTTTTAGCTGTACTCATTCTCGATGCATGTGAATTGAAGGGGACTTTGGCAGATGACGTCATGTGACGCATCTTGGTTCAAATATGCTGAAAATCTGGAAAATTGCGAGCTCTTGTAATTATCGCAGCGTTTCCTTGACTGTGTGTTCATTTCTGCGATCACAAAATCCGGGAGGGACTGGATAATGCCTTAGTTCTACACAGCATAAAACCTTTGTAATGGGTCAGGGGTGCAGTGAGGTGATTTTTGAAAGCAACTGGGCATTTCTACTCAGCGAGTAATAAAGTGATGTAATGTAGAAGGGCGTGGCCCCCAGTTACAATTCAACACCAAAATCAACAGAATTACAGCTGATGCGGAGTTTAAAAAGCATTCGTCGTTGCACACCTTCATCATAGCTCTTGGTCCCAGACATGTCCTGATTACGTCTGCGATGGTCTGAAAAACATAAGAAAATATCTTGGTCAATTTAATACAAATACAGGTTTGTCAACAAAGGCTGCACGACTCCATTATAAATAAAAGACTTACCTTAGCTGCATTAATATTTCCTAGCTGGACCTTCCTGCCAGATTCTCTTTTCATATTCTGGCCTAAAATAAAGATGAATGTTGTAAGTATAACACAGAAACAGCAGCATGTTGTTTGAGACTGTAACCAGCTGGGCGGGTCGCTGAAACTAATCCATCATTCATAAGCATTTGTGATTGATTGGCTTTATTGCTAACTAGACTTGAGTAATATCACTCACCCCCAACTAACTAGCAACTCTAGCTGCAGTTCCATAGAACACAATATGCTGCCTTGTAATGGTTCATTCGGTAACTAGGAAGTGACTGTAAGCGACACATTACAACATTAGCTAATGTTCTGTAAGCACAGCAAGACCAGCATGCTAATTATCCCATTTTCCCCATTCACATAAATAATCATTCACGTTATATATAGATAGACAGTCACAGACTGACAAGGAAGCTAAGCTAAGCGCCGTATAAGCTAGCTAACCGGTGACCAAGCTAGGCCCATGCCATGCCCGTTAGCCTGTTAGCATCCAGTCAATTACTAGGAGAATAGTCTTAGAAACGGCCATTTTGAGTTGACTGGCCTTCAAGAAAGCCTTCAAGTACTTGGTCAAACACATAGAAATAAAACAAATCTCACTAAGCACGAGAACCGGTCTCCCCATCATGTTTGCGGCGTGGTTCGTTAACCGGCACAGAGATCCGCACGCAGTGTGGCGAAGAAAGGAAGACTGAGGCGTGGCCGGAGACTCACTGAAGCTGTCCACCAATGAACGATCACGAAATTATGATGGACATTATTCTTTGCCAATCACATCAACGATTTCGTCGTTATAGGAGGGACAGAGCGGATCAAAGCCGGAGGATGACTCGTGTTGGGGCGGTCTTTAGCTGAACGTGCCAGAAATTTCCTTCTGTTGAACCTGCTGCGACTAACGGTCCATATAAAGAAATGAATGGTAGGCTTTTGAAATAATAATAATAATAATAATTACTATTATTAATAACAATAAAAAGATAAACGTTTACAACTGTTATAATAAAAAAAGCACACTGTATGAATCAGGGGATCAACATCCTTTAAAATAAATAAATAAACAAACACATGAATTAATCTTCAGATCTAGCGAGTAAGGCCAATGCAGTACAGGGTGTGAAGAGGTAGTGCTCAGGCCAACAGTTTCACTTGAAGTGCTTTTATTTCCTCATGCAGAATATCCGAGGTATGATTAGATCAGTGTGGTTCATCAAAACAGATTCCTCCCAGATTCAAGGAATAAACTGTCTTTCACAGTCTGTTTTTTTATCAGTCTGATACAAAGCAATGCTACATAATTTTTTTAAACATACATATTCTCTCTCTCTCTCTTTCTCTCTCTCTCTCTCTCTATATATATATATATATCCATCCATCCATCCATCCATCTTCAACCGCTTACTCCTTTTCAGGGTCACGGAGGAACCTGGAGCCTATCCCAGGGAGCAACGGGCACAAGGCGGGGTACACCCTACATATATATATATATATATATATA
>JAFFST010049879.1:8598-26753 GCA_022414735.1 Noturus placidus
ATGTTCGGAAACACTTAAGTGTGACAAACATGCAAAGGAACAGGAAATGAGGAAGGGGGCAAACACTTTTTCACACCACTGTATATATATATATATATATATATATATCAGTGTGCAGTATAAATAAAGATATATACATATATATACATACATGTATATATATATACAAAAAAGAATAGTATAAGAGGAATTTATAGCATAATATACTGTATCATATGAGTATCAATAATATTAACTTATACAATAACTATTGTGGTTAGCACAATAGTTGTAATGGTTTGCTTCACACCTCTGAGGTTTGGGGTTATATTCCCGCGTCCGATCTGTGTGTGCGGACTTAACATCTTCGCCACGTGCTTCAGGGGCTTCTTCCAGGTACTCCGGTTTCTTCCCCCAGCCAAAAGACATACACTGTAAGCTGATTGGCATTTCCAAATTGTCCGTAGTATGTGATTGTGTCCTGAAATGAGTTGACACCACACCTGAGTTCTCTGGAATAGGCTCCAGGCTGCCGGTGACCCTGTCTAGGATAAGCGGAATGGAAAATGGATGGATTAAGGAAAAACAAGAGCCACGTAAATGAACACAGAAGATATAGAGTATAAAAATGATGTGCTGTAGTTGGCTTTCTGATATCCATTTGTAAATAATGACATTTTTAGATACATAAAAAACAAAAACAAAAAAACAGATTTCTAATTCTTCATGGTTGACTTTGGGTATTTTGAGCTATCCACAGTACAGTAAAACACTTTATGTCCAAGACTCATCTTTCTTCAGTGGATCTTCTCAATCAGATATGGTAGATTTGTACCTAAGAACTGCTACAATATTCATAATGACTTTCCTGTACTCATCCCAGGAGTCTTATTCACAATATGTTAATAGTGAATATCCTTTCAACACCCTTAATACTGTTTCATGTTACTTTTCTACAGCTATCTACAGGTTCCATTTTGAGTCTGTTCCGCTCAAGGTTTCTTCCTCATGCCGATTTTTGTTTGTCACCACTGTTGCTTCTGGCTTGCTCACCAGGGATCTGATTTCTGGAAAGTTGCTTTGTGACAATGTGATTTTGTTTAAAGTGCTTAGTGCATGTCATTTTTGCTCCATCACCCACTGCAAACAAAAAAAATAAACAAATAAACCCCCTGAACAACTGGTTTCCTTCACTACAAAGCTGGATTACTGAAGCACAGACACTGTTTTGAGGAACACATCTTTCCCAGCCCCCACTTTGAGCAACATCAGATCTCCAGCAGAGCGTAGATATTTTTCCTCCACCATCCCCTCGCTCTACACACAGCACTCTCCAAATCCTCTTATTGCCACAAATTGTGTGGATTTGTTTTCTCCCTGATGAGAAGGATTAGGAGATGAAGCCAGAGGGACCCAGTGTGTCAAATCTGTCATTATAGATCGCCTTAAGAACTAGATTTCTCAATCCACATAGGCCATGTTAGTCACTGGATGATGGCAAAAGAAATTCAGAAGGACAGGAAACCGTTTGGAGCTTTTTGAATAGATGCTACTCATTTATAATGAGCATTTTTTGAGTAATCAGTCACAACAGCTGAGTTTAGAGGAATGTGTCATGAACCTCAATCCTTTTAATATTAATATGTTCTTGTCAAACTCATCCTGTGAAATGATTTGGTGAGATTGTGCTTAGAACATTTGGAACTCCACAAATGCATAGCCTTCTTACTGTGCACCTGGTGATGTGAATGGAATGTGCCTTCAAAACTAATATATAGAGTAATATATAGATACAACTTCATAGAAGTTCATTAGGTATATATAAAATAAAATACCAATCTGAATGTCAGATCATTCTAGAAACAAAAGCAGAATCTGGCTTTATATCGCTGTATTATTGATCACACTATCAGGCCCTTCTCCACTTCTCCAATCACAGCCACACTTCCTGAGTATGGCTTAAGGCTGCGATTGGACAGTGATTGCATTTCATTGTGGCATTTACATTTACATTTACATTTATTCATTTAGCAGACGCTTTTATCCAAAGCGACTTACAAGTGCACACTCACACACCAATGGTAGCAGAGCTGCCATGCAAGGTGCTAGCTTGCCATTGGGGGCAACTTAGGGTTCAGTGTCTTGCCCAAGGACACTTCGGCATGGGATCACCCGGGCCGGGATTCGAACCGCCAACCCCACGATTCGTGGATTAGTGGACAACCCGCTCTACCGACTGAGCCACAGCCGCCCTGAATGCAACGCACTGATGATCGTGAAATACAATGCAACTGGGAATTACATTCACTTCTGACACAAAGTTAGTATTTAATGATTTTTTTTTAAAAAAAGCAATTTCCTCCTGATCGTTTTTCACTGAAGAACAATCAAGCAAAGCAATGAAGGTTTGCTTTTCTGTGTGGCACATTGTCCTCATATCACAAATTTAAAAAACAATACCTAAAGTAGTCTAAAAGCTACTTGTTTTTAGTAAAAAAAAAATATTATTTAAAAATTAAAATTGATTCAGAAAGAAGGGGGCACGCTGGCTTAGTGGTTAGCACGTTTGCCTCGCACCTCCGGGGATGGGGGATCGACCCCCACCTCTGCCCAGTTCAAAGACATGCACTGTAAGTTGATTGGCATCTATAAATTGTCCATTGTGTGTGTGTGTGTGAGTGATTGTGCCCTGCGATGGGTTGGCACCCAGCCCAGGGTGTCCCCTGCCTTGTGTCCCAAGTCCCCTGGCATAGGCTCCAGACTCCCTGCGACCCTGTGCAGGTTAAACAGTACAGAAAATAGAGAGATGGATGGATGGATTCTGAAAAATATCCATACATGGATATTTACTTCACTTTTTAAAATATCCAAAATTTCATCTAGAAACCTTTGCCACAATGTTGTAAGACAATGAAACATATATATTCTACAATCTAGTGTGTCAAAACTTTTGACTCATATTAAAGAAAGTAATATAAATAAATACATATTCTGGTCAGCTGAGATTTACATCCTGAAGAAAACAAGCAAAGGAAATAAATAAACACCCACTACCAGCATTTGTGGGTTTAATATGGGTTCGGTGATTGGTTCATTTTTATTAATGGCCTCTACACGTTAACAACTTTTTCCACAAGAGAAAATACATTTCATGAATCAAGTGAAATAAATATACCCCCCATTTGATTGTAAGAACTGAGTTTTTTCTCAATAACTAATGAGAAAACAATTCCATGCCTCAGTAGGCATTATGGTAAGGCAGCGCATCATTGCTGCAGTGTCTCAATTACAGTGTTATGTTCATTAACATTCAACACCACTACAGGTTTGACAATTTCCTGTTCCTTGCAATTTGTTGAAATGGACCACAGTGCCAGGTGTTTAATTGGGAGATAAGGACAGGATGTCATATTCACCTTGGGAAAAATGACATATGTAAGGGGATATGACATCATGAAAGTTTGCCATGAAATAACCACTTTATTTTCTTTACTTCAGCCATAAGAATAAATCCACTGGCTGGCCACCGCCCTCGGGCAGCTGGACTGGACTGCAAGGAGCTACATCGTATGAATGGGACGCGACCTCTGCACGTGACACCAGGGACTGCTTCATCAAGTAAGCTTATAAGACTTCAGCAACTATTACATTATTTACAGAGCTGGAAACAAACTCAGGGCTTCTAGGAACTGGTGTATTTATAGACAGATCATGAACACTTATGCAATCACAACTTTTTTATATTATTATTATTATTGTAAATAATGTTGCAAACTATATTGCCCCCCCCCCAACTACACTATTATTATTATTATTATTATTATTATTATTAGTAGTAGTAGTAGTAGTAGTAGTATATACCTCAGGTTTATCTGTTAAATTGTATTCTCAATTAAACACAAACTTTATTCATTGGACTGTCATGGAGGAGAGAAGGTTTTAGTAACTACGTTTATTTTTTTAATCTGTATTCCCTCACATTATAAACATATTTGTTTTTCTGCACCACCATTAAACATTGCATTAATCATTGCAAAGTCCTTTTACAAGTGTTCGGCATTTTCACTGTTCCATTAAACACTGTGCTAATAGTTGTGTTATAATCTGGGTGTAAGAAAGGAATATCATATATTATAAATGCTAAATGTATTCTAGGAGAAAGTGCTGAAAGGAATCAGATGCAGTTGTTTACTTGTACTGCTTTTATCAAGTAATCAACAGGATTTATTGAGGAACTGCATACAAAATGTGTGAATTAATTAACATCATTAAACGTGCATTATGTTTAAGAAATTATTTATTTAATTATGCAGAATGAATTATTCAGGAGCAGTGAAGCAAACATTATTAAAAACTTTCTCCAATCATCTGGCACACAACTGACTCATTATGAGCATTCTGGGAAATTATAATATTCCATTTTGTAATAGTCATAGTAATAGTCATCCTGTCACTATCAGTTTAAAAATAAAATGTTTCAAACGACTGCATTTAAAAATTAGGCTCATGTGTCCAAAAAATCGCATACATCTGATCTTCTGAAAATCAGTCTCTGGGGACTCTTAAGTGGATTTTTTATGTTTCATCTGTATTTGAGATTGATGATGCAATCAGCTTTTATTGTAACTATGTGTATTCACAACTGCAGTAACAGATGGCGAGTGCATTGCATTTTATGGAACGTTTCACTCGTTTGCTTGTTGGCATCTCTGTTCCATCTTGAAAAATAGAGTTGACCTATATGTAATAGCTGGATTTCATGGTTTATAAATTGGTAGACAGAAAATAAATGCTTTTTTGAAACACTTGCCAGTTACAATGTAGCTCACATTGCAGCCTACTGAAGTTTTAAGATATCACAGTCTGAAGATACAATGGGGGGAAAAATACTTGATCCCCTACTGATTTTGTATGTTTGCCCACTAACAAAGACATGATCAGTCTATAATTTTAATGCTAGGTTTATTTGAACAGTGAGAGACAGAATAACAACAAAAACATCCAGAAAAACGCATGTCAAAAATGTTATGAATTGATTTGCATTTTAATGAGGGAAATAAGTATTTGACCCCTCTACAAAACATGACTTAGTACTTGGTGATGACTTAGTAATTACTTTTCATTTTCAATGCCCTAGCTGACGGATGGAGGTTCTCACCAAAGATTTGACGGTACATGGCCCCGTCCATCGTCCCTTTGATGCGGTGAAGTTGTCCTGTCCCCTTAGCAGAAAAACACCTAAATGCCAAAGAGCTCCATTTTAGTCTCATCTGACCACCAGAGGACAACTGGGTGAAAGTGTTGTGGTCAGATGAGACCAAAATTGAGCTCTTTGGCATCAACACAACTTGCCGTGTTTGGAGGAGGAGGAATGCTGCCTATGACCCCAAGTACACCATCCCCACCATCAAACATGGAGGTGGAAACATTATGCTTTGGGGGTGTTTTTCTGCTAAGGGGACAGGACAACTTCACCGCATCAAAGGGACGGTGGACAGGGCCATGTACCATCAAATCTTGGGTGAGAACCTCCTTCCCTCAGCCAGGGCATTGAAAATGAAAAGTAAGTCCCTCACTGTATTATAGTTGGATGCAGAGGGGACAAATGATGTTTAAATGAAAGTATAGATAATGTGTGGAAATCATGATTAAAAGTGTTTGTATCTGGCCAAAACAATTTTCTTAAGTGAAAGTAAAAAAGGTACTACTTTTAATTTTACCAAAGGCCGAAAAATGGAATTTCCACCTGTTATTGGGGTGACTGTTTTCAGCATCAACTTTATTTGTGATGTCACACTCCACAGTAGTGGTTAATGGTTCATATGAAAGTAGACACTCAAGGCTTTAAGAAATTTATTGTATGTAAGTATTTATTTATTTATTTTACCTAGCCTACTCGGTTTACATTTTATAATTTTATTATATACGGAGTTTTACTATAATAATAATAATAATTTTTTAAAAAGCTTTAGTTGTGCTGTCTGTTTTATCTCTGTACCAGTGTTATTGTGTAGAAGTGTGAATTGTTTAGATATTTTTTTTACTCCAATGCGTCCCTTAAATTAAGATTTTTTATTATACTAGATCCTCCCTGTTTGGTTCGTATGGATGTTTGTATGTCACATTCTTGCCTTTCTCTCCTGCAACGGCAAATGTCTACTATCTTTCACACATGACTTAACTATGGAAATTTCCACCTTAGCCTCAGATTAATAAGGGTTGTTCTTTTCAAATGTTTTCTCACGGTTTGCCTCAGTGGACTTGTGTCTACTCTTTCTGCTTACTGAGTCGTGGCAGTGACTCTAAAAATATTTCCATCCCCACTGTAATAAACACTCTCTTTTCTTTTATTTTTCTCTTGACTTGTCTTTCACTCTGCCTGTCTTTGTCCTCTGCTTATACTCAATCATTGATTTGTTACCTAATAGCCATTACCACAATCTGTCCTTGTTGTACGCTCGAGTCAAAGAGAATTCATTGTGAGAGAAAAGGCGAATGCATCTTTTCCACAAAAGCCAAGCTTTCAGTTATATTTTCGTTGGGCATGGTCATTGTTTGTAGTGACAAAAAAGGAAAACTGTATTGTGTAATCACAAAACTTTGATAACTTGATGTAGCTAGAATGCATTATAATCTTTTATACAATATACATACATGGCATAGCACTTTACTGTATTGTCCCTTAGTAACCTAGTCACTTTGCAAAGGCAAATCATGAACTAACATGGTACCTGTTTGAAATGAATTATACTTGGTTATTAAGGATTATTAACCACTTTAACAAATAATATTAACTAGTAGTGACACATTATTCCTTATGCACACCAGCTGAAGTTTTGGCAGTTAGCTTTAGTCAGATTTCTTCAAACTAATTATCATTTTTACATCGGAACCGGCAACAAACTCCAGTCCCTAGAACACCATTCCATCAACTGATGGTGTCCGATGGAAACTACTGCACAAACAAATAATTCCTTCCCATATATATTTATTAGTAATGAAGCACAATGCATTATTATGTCCAAATACAATGTATATTTAAAAAAAAAAAAAAAAGTACACACACTCCAATAACAGATTTGTGCAATCAAATCATGACAGATTTTTTTCCACTTTTACTGTGATATGGAAACCAAATAGAAACATTTTACGGTCATAATGTTACAAGAAACAGATTCTTTTTACTTGGATTTGCACTTCAAGTTATTATTTGGAAAGGGGACATTTATCTTCAGCTGTCTAAAAGAGACCTGCAGGATATGTTTTGACCTCACTCTGACCATCACTACGGTCTAAATAGGATGATAACCTTTGTTCCACCTTTCCTCGAGACCTTATGTAAACAAAGTTATGCCCATGGCCCCGGAGGCAGACCCTGCTGCACTATAAAAGTGGATTGAACTTCCGGCTGGTCCTCTTAACTTTCTCACCTCAGAGACCAGGTACAGGTAGGAAACTAATCTAATATTGTTTGTTCACAACAGCTATTCACTGTTGGTGGTAATTTCTGTTTTCTTTCAGAATATCCACCAGCAAAAATAAAGTGATTAACTTCATTGCAAAGTTTGGTAAGAATTATAGCCCTGTTGTGTCATATATCACTGTTCACAGTTGACTGGGTTTGGTACAGAACTTCTAAGTAGATTCGTATACCGGTGTGCACCATTGTCCCTTGGCTAATTTTACCCTTTGCTACTGTTCGCAGTTAGTCGGGTTTGATGTAGGCCTACTAGGTATGTTCACTTACTAATACAGGTCAATTTGTTGTTTGTTTTACTTAATTTACCCTTTTCGGCTTTTCAGTCAGTGGGCTTGTTTGCGTGGAATCATGGCTTCTCCATGTTGCTGGTTTTGCCAATCAGTGATAGATCCCCATTATGGACATTGAGAATGCCCTTTATGCCTGGGGATTGCTCACTTAAAAATTCCTGCAGTGCAGTTTCTGACCTGAGGAGTGACTAAGCTGCGGTACCAGGGTACCAGCTCTATGCCTGAGCATGGTCGGAAGAGAGCGAGATCTCTAGACAGGATTGGTTATAAGCGATCTCGCAAGCACTTGCATGATCATCATCATGAAACCACTCACATGTCAAACCGTGGGAGTGTGCATGAAGTGGCTAAGCATCCGACTCCTGCTCCACAAGCAGAAAGGGGAAAGTGCAGATGCGCAAATTCAGATACTGACTGCTCTGCAAAACTTATCACAGAGGGTGCACAGATTTGAGGCTTACCATTCCTCCTCCTCCTCATCTCTTTAATAATATCTGTTGTGACCCAGATGAGGATGGGTTCCCTTCTGATTCTGGTTCCTCTCAAGGTTTCTTCCTCTTAAACATCTCAGGGAGTTTTTCCTTGCCATTGTCGCCACTCAGTGTCTTGCTCAGTTGGGATAATTTCTCACTTTTACTGTGTGTGTACTGTGTTTGTAAAGCTGCTTTGAGACAATATCTATTGTAAAAAGCGCTATACAAATAAAATTGAATTGAATTGAATCTCGGCCCCCCAGCCATGAATGTACTCTTCCGCTAGTGCCTCAGCACCATCTTCGAGAAGATGACACAGATAAGGTTGATGTGTTGTGTCTTTTTGCTCCCCACACTCTGTTTGATAATAAACAGCAATCAGAAAGGGAGAACCATCAGGGAGATTCTCATTCAGATGGTGGATGAGGATTCGACAAAGGTTGAAGAATTTTATGCAAATTCTCTTGTTAATAGAGTATTTAGTTCAGCCAAGATTGTTGGTTTACAACCACTCTGAACCAGTTCCTATGGGAAGTGTATGGGAGGGCATTCTCAGACTAATTCCCCACCTTCCATTCTGGTGGCAGATGATTACACTTCCATGTTGAGAACAACATGGAATTATCCATCTCAAAAGCCCCAATTTAATGCAGGCTGTAGACGATTAGCTAATGCTTGTTACCCAGTAGAAACTGGTCTTGAGGATATGCCACTGGTAGAGCAGTCAATAGTATCATGGACAGCCCTAGGGCCAGCCCACGTATGTGCTAATCCTTGACGCCTGGTAAGGAGTGTGCTATAACCGATGTCATGCTCTTTAAATGCTGCTGCACGTGCGGCTCTCATGGGAAATGCTTTGGCTATCCTCCTGGAAGCCTTGTGGAAAACAATGGGCACAGAGGATCAGAATTCCAAAACTTTTATTGATTCAGCTTTGGTGGCTCACTCACAACTGACAGGTGATATAGGGGATAGTATGTCATCAGTTGTCTTATGTTGCAGGCAGATATGGCTGGCACTGACTTCTTTGCCTGATGCCATTAGGAATGAACTGATGAATTTGCCAGTAATGCCTGATCAAGTCTTTCATCCGGATTCTCAGTATGTGCTGGATAGGGCTGAGCGCTCCATTACATTAAGAGAAACTGTCCTGCGGGCTTGTCGTAAACCAACCTAGGCCTTCAGACTAAAGTCTAGAGTATCTCACAGGCCGCAGCATTCTAATTGGTCTAAGCATGTGAGTTGTGGCCCTGCTGGTGTTTAGGAGCAGAGTTTTTGTACCCACAGTTAGAATCACACCACATTCCTTCACAGAGGAGACCTCAGTCCCAAGGGGGAGGTCAACAGGGGAACTCCGGCAGGGGTGCAGGCCATAGTGGCGGTACTGCATAGAGGTCAGGGGCAGGTCCTCGATTGCTCCTCGCAACTTTCTTAGGCCAGTCGGAAGGATGTTATGACAGCAACCCACCCCCCTCTGAATGTTAAGTGTCAAGAACACAATACTGGAGACTGTATTGATGTGTGTGCCTCTCAGTGTACAACAAACTGGGTTTTACTTAACCTACTTCATTGTTCCAAAAAAAAGATTGTGGTCATCAGCCTATTCTCGACCTTAGGTGTCTCAACCAATACAAAAAAGTGCTCCCTTTCCAAATGAGTCAAACAAAGACATTAATGCAGTCCGTAAATGCAGGAGAGTTGTTTATATTGATCAGCTTTTAAAAATGCATATTTACACATCCCGATTTGTCCACAACATAGGCCTTTTCTTCACTTTGCTTTCCAAGGCCAAGTTTTACAATTTCAGGTTCTACCATTCTGCCTATCCCTGGCACCGAGGGTCTTTACTCTGGTGGTCTTGGTGGCCTTAGCCTCCTTTTAGTTACTGAGTACCAAAATCCTGCCATATCTGGATAATTGGTTAATCTGTGCCCCTTCTCGAGATCAAGTGATACTGAACACAGAGAAGGTACTGGCCCATGTTCAATCCTTGGGTTTTACAGTGAACTGGAAGAAGAGCAGTCTTCAGCCTTGACAACAGGTAATATTTCTTATAACTCCACTTCGATTCTTTAAGAATGCATTTTGCTCTTAAGGGACTGTTACAATTCATACACCCCAAGCACATACTTGTCAGAACACAGTGTACCATTTAAATCACCATGGAGGAACAAGGATATTATGCTGTCTTTGAGAGCCATTCACAACTCAGGTGGGGCAAACAGAGCAGCCGACATTTTGTCCAGGACAGGGCCTCGCCAAGGAGGTTGGCGGTTACACCTGGATGTAGTGGCCCAAATTTGGGCCCGATACAGGTAGCCCAGTTCAATCTTTTTGCATCCAGGGAAACACGTGGGAAACAACTCATTGCCAGGAGTGGTACTCCCTCATGGTACAGAGGGGCAGCTTAGGCCTAGATGCTCTTTCACAATGGCTGGCAGGGTTGTGTACGCTTTTCCCCCTTTCCTTCTGATTCCTCAAGTACCAAGGTCAGGGAGGGTCATTACAGAGTTGACTACCATCACGAGCAGATTTTCTGTCACAAGCAGTTGGACAAATTCGGCATCCAAACCTAACATCCCTGCGATTATGGTTTGGCCTCTGCAGAGTATGTCTCGCAGCAGTTATATGAGATTGTTCGAGAGACGCTGAGCAATGCTAGAGCTCCATCTACTCAAGCTAAATACTCAGTATGGTCGAGAATCTTTTCAGACTGGTGTTTGGGTGTAAAAGTTGACCCAGTAGTCTGTCCTGTACCGCTTGTTCTTTGCTTACTGCAGTCTCAATTGGATCACAGCAAAGCAGCTAGTATAATTAAAGTTTATGTCTCAACTATCTCTGAGGGGATGAATGGCTGTCCATTCGGTCGACATCCCATATCAGTTCCTGAAGAGAACTCGTTGCATGTGTCCCAGCTGTGCTTTTAGCCACAAAGCTGAAACTTACCTCTCATTTTGAACTCCCTCAGTAAAGCCAATATGACCTCACTATGAGCCAATGAAGCAGATTTTAAAGCTTTACCATTCAAGACTGCCTTTCCATTGGCTCTCTGTTCTGCCAGATGAATAGGAGAACTTTGCGCTCTCTCTGTTAAGTGATGGATTTAAGATAGAAAACAGATGGCTCTGAGATGTCACTTGGGCCAAATCCTGCTTTTTTGCCAAAGGTGCTTAATCCCCAGGTTATAAATCAAGTGCTGGAGGTGGTTCGATTTCAACCCTCTTCCTCCTCACCTCACAGGAAGAACAGGAGGTGTTACTCACTCTATGCCCAGTTAGGGCATTACATACCTATATACCTCATACTCAACCTTTAAGGAAGTCTCATTCTCAGCTTTTGTGTCTACTATGGAAAATCCAGATTAGGGTTACCGCTCTCCAAGCAGAGTTTGTCACATAGGTTGATTGATGTCATCTCCATGTGTATACAGGAAAAGGGTTTCCAATTCCTACAGGAACATGAGCCTACTAAACCAGAAATTTAGGCACGTCGTGGGCTGTGCTGAAAGGAGTCCCTGTAGGATATATTTATACTGCAGCATCATGGTCCACAGCATATACATTTACAAAATTTTACAGAGTTGACATGACCTGTGCAACACCGGTGAGCA
The DNA here is from genome assembly GCA_022414735.1 of Noturus placidus. Lineage (NCBI taxonomy): Eukaryota > Metazoa > Chordata > Actinopteri > Siluriformes > Ictaluridae > Noturus > Noturus placidus. The sequence goes on from JAFFST010049879.1 coordinate 20,431, forward strand.
ATGTAGTTCTGATGTTCTGTTGCCCAGAGAGGTTCTGATCATGTAAATAATTCAGTTCTTTGCGACCCTTTTGATATGAGTCATCCTTTTTAGACCGTAGTGATGGTCAGAGTGAGGTTGAAAAAGATTGTAAGTTATGAATGTAACTTTGACTTGGTGAGCTCGAAGGATAACCATCACTATCCTTGTAGTTCGGAACACTGGGCTGTTCAACATAAGAGAAAGTTCAACCCACTTTTATAGTGCAGGAAGTTCCGCCTCTGGGGTCATGGGCATGACTTTGATTACATAAGGTCTCGAGGAAAGGCAGGATGAAGGTTATCATCCTATTTAGACTGTAGTGACAGCCATCCTTTGGTCTCACAGATCCATAGTTAAATTCATAACTTACGTTTTGTGCCATGATAGAATTGTATTTTGAGATATACATGATTCCCTCTATCTTGACTGAAGCCTTATTCATTGCTGAATAGAAGCAGCCTCATAGCACATTGTTCTTTGGTTGATTTGCTGTTTTGTTTTCGGACCAAATGTATCTTTTAGAATTATGCCCAAAAAGTTCTACCTTGGTCTCATCAGAGTGTAACCTAGTTTAAAAAATGGGTTGGCAATATTTGAGCGAACCTAGATGTATTTTTTTCTGTGAGAAAAGTTTTTCTGTGCTTTCATCTAGCCACCTTACCCCATAGCCCAGTCAAGTAAAGAATATGAGAGGTTGCTGTCAAATGTAAGGAGTGATCAGTACTCAGTACCAGATATTCCTGCTGCTCCTTTAATTGTGCTGTAGGTCTTTCTGAAGCCTTCCTGATAATTTTCTTCTTGTCCTTTCATCTATTTTGAAGGGACATCCTGTTCTTGGTAATAGCACTTTGGTGCCCTATTTTCTCCATTTGTTGGTGATGGCCTTCACAGTGTTCCATGGTACATCTATTGTTTTGAAAACTAATTTGTACCCCTCTCCTGATTGCTATATTTCGACTATGAGGTCCCGTACATGCTCTTTGTGGACCATGGCTTCAACAATGGGATGAAACCAAAATGATGTCAGTAAACTCCTACAGAAACAGCTGATCTTTATTTTGGGGTTAATCAGAATATCACTGATGACAGCTGTATGATAATTGTTTTTGAACATAAGCATGAATGTGGTTAATTCTGAGCAGTCACATGCACCATTATAGAAGGGTGTTATTGTAAGTTTTTTATTTATTTTCTTTTTCTTTCGGTAAAATATTTCTATTTGTTTTCCACTTGAATGTATTGGTTGTTATATCACCATAAAGGTGGAAAAAGAACCGACATGATTTATATTGGTTTCATTCATCACAGAAACCTGCATTTTTAACAGACATGTGAAAACATTTTATATCCAGTGTATCTATGGTGTATTTGTGAAACAGCTCAAACTTATATTCAGTGATGAGGTCATGGTGGGCCAAATGGATATTACTAGTTTATTTTTGGATAATATTACATTTTCCCCTGGTCTACATGTGCATAGTGATGTCAAAGTCATTGCTTTTTGAGGTACAATAACAGAAAAAAACAAGAAAAATTACTTTTTTGATTCCAAGTTTTCTTTAAAGAAAATGTCTAGCATGACATAATGGACAGATGTTGCTGGATTATGCAGACTCCTACACACATTATGCAGATTATGCAGACTCTGACACACACTCTGTAGTTTATCTCCTTACTGAAAGCAACATAATCCCACAATCAATCCTCTCCTTCCCGATTTATTCATTTAAACACTTTAATGTGCACGATCCTCCAGTACTTACACTGAGGTTCTGTCCTAAATGCTATTTCATGAATAGTTATCATGTGTAACTTCAGTTTTAAGTAAAGTTTAGTGTATCAGTCCTACACACTAGAACTCCTAGAACTCGTTTGAAGAAGACTTACTAATAGGGCTGTGTTCACTGTTGTTAATATACATCCATACAAGTGCTCCATATTCCAAGACATCTTATGCAGGTGCTTATCTTAAATTTCTGAATGCCTCACTGAGGTTATTAAAATAACCTCAAATAGTTTGTGTCTTTGAGGTTGTCTGAGTATTCATATGTAGAACTCTTGGGACTGGGGTTTTTAAGGTGCTGGTAGATCACTGCCTTCAACTTCAAAGGTACTTGCCTTTAAGCCAGAAAAAAAAAAAACATATCATAGGATAAAAAACATTGAATGAAGAAGCAGATTGCATTTTTTCCCTTTCCTGTCAAAGCAGGAGAATTTTTCAACATACAGTCTGATTATGATAACATACAAATGAGAAGAGGATGCCATAGATTCAACTCAACATCTAATAGTGATTTAAGATACTGTGAATATATAAAGGTTGATTGTTATGAACCTTGAAGAAGGATAAGCGGTATAGAAGATGGATGGATGGATGGATGGATGGATTGTTATGAACAGTGTGTGCAAAAGTTCCTAGCTATGCTTATGTTCCACTCACATGTATTGGCTGTCAGCTTATAATATAGCACTCTAGTTCATTTCATAATAATTTAATGTCACACGATACATACTGTAACCGAGTCCGTGAAACCATCCTTTCTGAGTGCAATGTATGTGCATTTTGGTAATTTGAGTTTTAAGATGAATGATTAATGCAATTTGCCTGTGTTATTTAATTTGTGCTCTTCTCTAAAGAGTAATCATGCCACATCTGCTACGGTTACAGCTCACTTAAGTAAGTCCTGATGGACTTTTAATTTTATTGTAAGAATCAATGCCATATCAAATTCTTGATATAATTATTGTCTCAAATTAAGATGCAGTCTTCTATTCATGCATAAAAAAATAAAATAATAAAATCTGTGGCCTCTACAGGGATAATTAATGGGCTTAACTAATTCATAATGTTATATCTCTGCATTGAACATTGCCTTTTTCCAATTTTATAAGTGTATTTATACCCCAAAAACATTCTGTTTGCATTCCTTTTGAGTCTTAAACCACACCCTGTTCAGGTGTGACCTAAACCACACCCTTGTTACAATGACTTCTATTGGACTCTTTCAGCAAATATGTTCTTGGATTGTGCCTTAAATATAATAATTATTATAAATCCCAGGATAAGATTACATTTATTTCTTTTCGATAAGCAATGTGTTTAGTCTTGAAACAAATGTATTCAGAAGCCATTCAGCATGTCCACGTTGCGTTTCCTCTTTATCGGCAAATTGTCACGAATGGTGAAGGAGGAAGGAAGTAGGTGCGAGAGCAGGTTCTTTTATTAACCAACAAACAAAACATAAACTAAAACACTCGTAGCATCCAACTAAGCAGCTAACTAGAAAACAAAACAAAGAAGGTATGGTTTATCGTCAGGGCAAACCTAAGGCATGGAACAAGGAACAGGAACCTACAAAGAAACTCACAGACATTCAGACATTTCCAAACAATAACACGCAACCTTGTGCAAATAACCAGGAACTTAAATAAGCCACTTAACGAGGTTATACACAACACACCTGACGAGACTCATCCATACTTCCGGCATGCAACCACGTAAGAGGGTCACATGACCGGGCAAAGTCTATGTTGTGGCGCCCTCTGCTGGTCGAGGCGTGACAGAACCCCCCCTCCAACGGTTCCCGAGCACCACCACTCAACCCCCCTCCAACGGGAGGTCCCGCGCCCCTGGGCAAAATGTCCCCTTGCTGCCACAGGAACCGAGGCGGTTCTTGCTGGGCGGCAGGTGGCTCAAGAACGCAGGACGCCTCCCACAGAGGCTCGGAAACACACGACACCTCCCACAGAGGCTCGGGAACGCAGGACGCGCCCCACAGAGGCTCGGGAACGCAGGACGTCTCCCACATGGGCTCGGGAAAGCAGGACACCTCCCACAGGTGCTCGGGAACACAGGAAGCCTCCCACAGGGGCTCAGGAACACAGGACACCTCCCACAGGGGCTCGGGAATGCAGGACGCCTCCCACAGGGGCACATGAATGCAGGACGCCGCCTGCTGGGGCACAGGAACGCAGGACGCCTCCCACAGAGGCTCGGGAACACAGGATGCCTCCCACAGAGGCTAGGGAACACAGGACGCCGCCCACAGGGGTTTAGGAACACAGAACGCCTCCCACAGAGGCTCAGGAACACAAGACGCCCTCCCCCCGGTCTATGTAGCACTGGAGGCTGCCTGGTTAGCTGCGGGCTGGACCACCGCCGGGCCTGGACACAAAAGAGCAGAGGTCATGGGGCTTACCTCCCACAGGGGCTCGGGAACGCCGGGCGCTGCCTGCCGGGACACAGGAACGCAGGACGTCGCCTGCCAGGGCACAGGAATGCAGGACGCCGCCTGCCGGGACACAGGAACGCAGGACGCTGCCTGCTGGGGCACAGGAACGCAGGACACCGCTGCTGCTGAAGAGGGGAACAGGGCGGCACATGCTGTGGTGCCAGAGGGTTCGTCTGTTTCCTGAGGGGATGAGACCTCCCCCTTGGTCTCTGTGGTGCCTGAGGCGGCCAGGTTAGCCTCTTGCTGGAGTTTCAGGGCGTGCTGTGTGACATGGGGGTCAAGGGCATGGGATATGACATGGCTCTCAGATGTGAACGTGACGTGGCTCGTGGACGAGACTTGGCTTGCGGACAAAACGTGGCTCCTGGATGTGCCTTGGCTCTGCGGCCGGGACGTGGACGTGCCTTGGCTCTGCGGCTGGGACGTGCCTTGGCGCTGCAGCCGGGATGTGCCTTGGCGCTGCGGCCGGGACGGGGACGTGCCTTGGCGCTGCGGCCGGGACGTGGGCATGCCTTGGCACTGCGGCTGAGACGTGGATGTGCCTTGGCGCTGCGGCCGGGACGTGGACGTGCCTTGGCGCTGCGGCCGGGACGTGGAGGTGCCTTGGCGCTACGGCCGGGACATGGACATGCCTTGGCTCTGCTGCCGGGACATGGACGTGACTGGACCTTCAGGCGAGGGCACGAGGGAGACGGAGCTCTCGGGCACGAGGGATATGGGGCTCTCGGGCACGAGGGCGACGGGGCTCTCGGGCACGAGGGAGACGGGGCTCTCGGGCACGAGGGAGACGGGGCTCTCGGGACGAGGGAAATCGGGGCTCTCGGGGATCTCGGGCACGTGTGAAATGGGGATCTCGGGCTCGGACAGAAATGAAACTGGGCTCTCGGGCTCGGACAGGACAACCTCGGGGCTTGTAGACATGGGCACGTGGGAAACTGGACACTCAGACGTGGGCACGTGGGAAAATGAGCACTCAGACGTGGGCACGTGGGAAACTGGGCACTCAGACGTGGGCACGTGGGAAACCGGGCACTCAGACGTGGGCACATGGGATACAGGGCTCTCAGACGTGGGCACATGGGATACAGGGCTCTCAGACGTGGGCACGTGGGACGAAACTGGGCTCTCGGGCACAGACAGAGACAAAGCAGGGCTTTCGGGCTCGCACATGGACTCTGGTGAACCCTGACTTACCGGCATCGACATGGGTGTGACAGGGTCCTCCTGCCGCATCTGTTGCGCCTGCAGGCGCGTGAGCCTTGCCAACTCTATCGGGATATATGCCATGTACCACTGGTAGATCGAGCCAGCTTGCTTCAGCTGCTCTAGCAGGTCCATTTGCTCTGCCAGTCGCTTCAGGGCGACGGAAAGCTCCTCTGTGTCCCAGATCTCTGAAAAAGTAAAATCCGCCATGGCGCCGTCTGCTGCTCCCAGATTAGGTCTTTCGTTCTGCCTCGTCCTAAACAAACGACCCGGGCGCTCTCGCTACTTCCACGATGCGGCGCGTTATTCTGTCACGAATGGTGAAGGAGGCAGGAAGTAGGTGAGAGAGCAGGGTTCTTTTATTAACCAACAAACAAAACATAAACCAAAACACTCGTAGCATCCAACTAAGCAGCTAAGTAGAAAACAAAACAAAGAAGCTATGGTTTATTGTCAGGGCAAACCTAAGGCATGGAACAATGAACAGGAACCTACAAACAAATATGAGACATTCAGACATTTCCAAACAATAACGCGCAACCTTGTGCAGATAACCAGGAACTTAAATAAGCCACTTAAGGTTAAACACAACACACCTGACGAGACTCATCCATACTTCCGGCATGCAACCACGTAAGAGGGTCACATGACCGGGCAAAGTCTATGTTGTGGTGCCCTCTGCTCGTCGAAGTGTGACACAAATGATAAATGAGTGTAACTTGCTGTTAGGCCTTCTTCTTCTTCTTACAGTGGTGTGAAAAAGTGTTTGCCCCCTTCCTCATTTCCTGTTCCTTTGCATGTTTGTCACACTTAAGTGTTTCGGAACATCAAACCAATTTAAACAATAGTCAAGGACAACAAAAGTAA
>JAFFST010049880.1:5788-16475 GCA_022414735.1 Noturus placidus
GTCTCTTAATTCATATACTTCTAGAAATGTCTCATTAAAAACCAGGAAGTTATTAGCACACATGTCACACTTAATATATTAAGATAATTATTTTAAGTTAACAAATTTAATGTGTTAATGTGTTGTTAGGTATAACATATTTTCCCTTTGTTAATTCCATTTTTCCATTTTTTGATCATCTGCTTTAGTTCTTTTTTCTTTTTTTTTATTAAAGTGTAAGTTAGCTAACCAAAACAGTGTATTCTAAGAGTATATTTATTATTATTGTATTATAAAATAAACTATACAGTTTTGATGTGTCAAATTTGGGAATCTTATAAACATTCTTATGAAGTAAATAATTATTTTTTAAATAAAGTTTTAAAAACAAGTACTTTTTCAGTTTGATTGTTTGTATGCTGTATCTTTATGCTAGGCTTTATGTAGATGCCACAATTCAATAGCCACCTTTGTCCAATCATTTCATTTTAAGCAGTCATTTAGCAGACTTACAATTGTTCAATAGCTGTAATCGATCATCAGTGCTATGAGAAGGCCAAAATTTAGCTAAAATTTCATATGGCTTGTGCCCGATTCAATGCATATGATATCACATTTCGTGTTACTTAAAAAGTTTGGCAATTCACTGACAAATTTGATTATATTTCAGGAAAAAACTTTCACAGTAGATCATTTTGAATTCATGTGCCAGGTTTGCCCACATGTCCCCTAATGGAGACATTATTTGCTAAATAGTGCTTGGATAAAGATGGCTTTAGCTTGCAGATGCATTATTATTACTCATTCTTTTTTTTCCCCTTGGCAGATTGCAACATCATCACATCTGTCTCTTCCCCATCGGCCTCATCACTGCTTGTGCAATGGAACAGCTACCCAGGGGCCACGAACTACATCCTGGACCTGCGTGTGGTGAACATGAGCAGTGTGGCACCTGTGGTGGTCACAGCTTTTGTCACACCTACACAGAAAGAAGTCATCGGCCTGAAACCGGGCACTCTGTACACGGTTGTGGTCAAAGTATTCCGCTTCTACGTTTCTGAGTGTTCGGATACAAGATTAGCGAGGACAGGTCAGTTAAGAGCATGTGTGTGTTAGGGACGGCCAAAAGATATCGAATCATAATATTTTCATACGGGTAGTATGGTTGTGCAGACAGACAAAATTCAGACCGGATCTTATACTTGCACAATTTACATGAACAAACCGATACTACATTATTTTTAAAACAGAAAAAAATATTAATAAAAATAGATAGCTAATTATTAGTAATAAGCTAAAAAAACTTCAGATTAAATATATTGTTCATAAAACATCAACTACAAGTGATAAAAAGTATAACTGAGCTTTATCATTTTTTTTCTTTCAGTCCCAGACACATCTCAGATAAGCACCTCACGGGCAATATCAAGTACAGCCATCGTGTTAGAGTGGGACCGGGTGTCCTCTGTGGATCAATACTTCATCTTGGTGAACTCCTCGATAACCGGCGAGCACTACAATCTCTCCTTCACAAACACCAGCGCAATCATCAATAACCTGCAACCCAGAACCTCGTACGACTGCTATGTTTTCACTTCCAACTTGGCAGGCCTGGGTGCGAGGAGCCGAGTGCGCACCGTCACCACGCGTGGGTGATCTTCTATATGCTGTGCTAAGCTTTTTAGCTCAAGAAACCATGTAAATTAATGATGTAATTAGATATCATCTGGAAATGTACTATAGCTGGTGTCTCTTAAAGACCATATATGGGAATGTGGGCATGTATTGAAGTCCAGAAGTCTTCAAGTGTTCAATATGGCATTCGCATATTATAAACATTTCTATATATACATTTTGTCAGCCATCTAATTAACCTTTCTGAGTCAAATTCCTAAATGTTCACCTGCAGTGCTAATTAAACAATATCTCATGAGTACGAGCATCACAGGTAATCACAGCCGGGCCAATGTCCAGTAGAGCAGCACAATTGCGACTGCGATATTACTTTTATACTACAGCTCTATTAATAAGACGTTAATATCAAGTAACTCACTTTTCAGATGCAACATGGTGAAATATTTCGTTTTATTTTGCTCAGTCACCCGGAAATAGTTCCTAAAGAAGCCATAGCTGGATAGAGTGTTGCCATGCTAACGCACGGACAGAGCACTGACAAGCGGCATGACACAAAGAGTGAAACGTCCCTAAATATCAGCACTCTTGGAATGCCACTCGTCCAAATAAACTAGCATAAGCAAATCTAATAGTATTTTTAAAAGGATTTTTGGGGTCATATTCATTTAGGAATATGTAAATGTTTATTTATAAATATTTATACATTTTCATAAACGGCTAATGCTAATGCTAGCCAGCTAATTAACATAAGCTAACCTGACAAGATTTCAGAGAGAAGTTTTAAATCATGTTCAAAAAATGTTTGATAATCTCCACTGCTAATGCTATCCAGCTAATTAACATAAGCTAACCTGACAAGATTTCAGAGAGAAGTTTTAAATCATGTTCAAAAAATGTTTGATAATCTCCACTGCTAATGCTATCCAGCTAATTAACATAAGCTAACCTGACAAGATTTCAGAGAGAAGTTTTAAATCATGTTCAAAAAATGTTTGATAATCTCCACTGCTAATGCTATCCAGCTAATTAACATAAGCTAACCTGACAAGATTTCAGAGAGAAGTTTTAAATCATGTTCAAAAAATGTTTGATAATCTCCACTGCTAATGCTATCCAGCTAATTAACATAAGCTAACCTGACAAGATTTCAGAGAGAAGTTTTAAATCATGTTCAAAAAATGTTTGATAATCTCCACTGCTAATGCTATCCAGCTAATTAACATAAGCTAATGTGACAGGATTTCAGAGAGAAGTTTTAAATCATATTTCTTTTTAAAAATCATTATAATCTCAACTGTTAATGCTAGTCAGCTAACTAACATAAGCTAACCTGACAGGATTTCTGAGAGGATTCTTAAGTCATCTTCATAAATGTTCAGAATTTCCACTGCTAATGCAGGATAGGTAAATAACATAGGCTTGCCTGACAGGATTTCTGAGATAATCTTTAAATCGTATCCATAAATGGTAGTAATTAGTACTACTAATACCTTACAGGATTTGTGAGAGGATTTTTACATCATATTCATCAGTGTTCATAAACATCATTGCTAATGCTGGCCAGTTGGCTAACAAGTTGATTTGACCATCATAAAACCACTGCTCAGGGCTAGGTGCCTACTCAGAAACTTCTCAAAGTTCTTGTCTTTCGGTCTGTTGTGTCAGAGTGGGAAAATTTTAAACTGCAGTTGACCTGGAAGGAGCTAATACGTATATATTCATATATTAACATTATCTGTGTTTATTAGAGCAAATAAATTATCAGTGACCCCAAAAGACTGTGACTTGGCCTTCAATCATAAGTGAAAAAGAATAAACACTAACGGATTTTCCTTGTGCTTTCTCAGTGGTTCAGCCACCGGCCGTGGTCACAGTGGTGCCCCTCTTGAATCAGGTCGTGCGTTTTACGTGGCTGCCTGTGGAGAAAGTTCTCATGTACAAGGTAACAGGCACAGATGCTAATGGAACACAGACACTGAGCACCACCACCTCGGCCACCTTCCAGGACGTGCAAAATTTGCTGCCGTGCAAGCTGTACGTGATTGGTGTGTCTTCTTTGAACATGTTTCTGGAGCCTGGAGAAGCGAGGGTAGTCAACTACATCGCAAACAGTAAGTGGGATACCTGCTATGATGGTTATCATGCACAGAGCAAAAATGTGGAAATGTGGACAATAAATTGTGTATGGTGAGTTCACCTGTCCATGTCTTTCTGTCTCTCTCAGATCTAAGTTCGGTGACATCAGTTTTGGCAGATTACAGCTGTGTGAGCGCGTCTGCCACTGTATCGTGGGCACCTGTGTACGGTGCTGAGTCTTACCGTGCCACAGCGGTCGATCAGAATGGTAGGACCATGTCCTGCACCTCTACGGGCTCAACATGTTCGCTGGCCAAATTGGGTTGTGGCAGGGACTACGTGGTGCGGGTCAGTGCCATGGCCAATAACTGTGAGAACACAAGCAGTGTCAGTGCCTTTTTCCAGACAGGTGAGTGAAGACCTGTGATCTGAGATCAGAGAAGTTCTATTACATTGCATTGCTGTTTTTGGGGAAGGATGGCCTTCCTTTCATAACTGTTGAACAACACAAAGCTTTTTAGAAATCTGGATATATGAAACTATAAAACTACAGTATCCATGATTTAAACATAATAAGGCAAATAATGGTCTCCTCCAAGCTTGTTCAGCTTCTAAAAATCATAAGATATTTTCTGGTCTGAGAGTTTACCGATACTGACTGAATTTAGAAATATTTAGCGAAGAATTGAGATGCACTAGATAGGATACACACGATTCCTTCTAAACCATCCTTTTGTGAACATCACACCGTAACAATCCCAGATTGTGTAACAGATACTATCACATAGTCTGTTTGTTGGTGAGACCCACTATTCAGTGTTCCTGTGCTCCTGTTTCTCACGCAAAAGCGTCCCGAACACACACTCAGCCCTTGAAGACAATGAGGAGGCCCTCGAGGATTAGCTCTGGTCTTCAGTCATGTAGTCTAGTTTACTCATACTCTTTCTTCACAGCATTGAGAGCTGGGCTTACAATGCACTGAGACAAGATAAAATCAGAAGCATTGGTGTGGCCAAAGACTCCTGCTAGGATTGCAAGTTCTTTGTATTGTTATCTCAGATTTTTTCATGAACTACCTTTTATTCTGCCTGTAAGCATTAATGTGTTTTTAGTCACACACACACACACACACACACACACACACACACACACACACACACACACACAGTCTCTTGGACTGTCAAAGGTGTGTTCAGTGATTTTTACATAAGACCCCAGCAGTAAATACCACCAACATCCCACCAGTGAGGAAATACTTGCCTGGCAATCAAGTTTCTCTACTTGTACTTGATGCGTGGAACAAACGAGTTGTAAAAATCAACAAAACCACTGACCATTTAAATTTGTTTACGTTTTACAGTACCATGCTCGCCAGATAATCTGAACCTCTACCGCGAATGCAGCAGCAATGTAATCATCTTCTCATGGGCACAAACAAACAACACAGCATTCTACAGGGCACTCTTGGAGGATTCTGCCGGGGGTTCACAGGCTTGCATAACCACAGAGTCTTCCTGTTTCTTTACCAACACTATGTGCGGACGTAGATACAATTTTACTGTCTATGCCGTGAATGGGGAGTGCAATGGTCCAGTCAGCCAGGCAGTGAGTATCCAAACAGGTAAACACACACACACACACACACACACACACACACACACACACACACACACACACATATGAAAAACAGAATTGTGTACACTTTTTCCTACTTGATTAGTCCAAATTTGGTTGATGTGTTTAGTTATCAGGCTAATGGGGTCAACGTTTAATAGAAACGAGGCATCATACAAAAATGCATTCCTAAATGACATAAAAGTTTGGGTGGAAGATGTCTCATAAACATTGCCCGTACTAGATGTTAAGCAGAGAAATCATCTGACAATTCTTTTTCCGTCAGCACCTTGCAAACCCTCTAACCTGATCACTGTGTCGGATTGTACAACGGACATTTTGAGGAGTTCTTGGTATGCAGGAGATGGGGTAGCACAGTACATTGTGGAAGGTAGAGGAAATCGGGGAAATACCAGTCATGTGAACTACTACAGATGTACCTCAAATACAAGCAGTTGTGACATCCCTGGCATTGCATGCGGAGAAAGCCTGACCATGACGATCACTGCCTTTAATAATGATTGTTACAGCGAGGTGGTACTGGGTCAGGAGACAAATACCGGTAAGTGATGGTGGTACACTTAACTGGAAATTGTATTAAAAATTTTTTGGGGCTGTTGGGACATTTGTGTATATTGAAAACCTAACAGTACACAATTAGGAACTGAACTATGAAAACTAGACTCTTGAGTGGCTCAACAAAAAAGTGTTCAGCCTGTCAACATAAATTAGTGCCATGTGTGTTGCGTGCAGCTTAATAGGCAGTGTTACCAGTGTTAAAATGTGTTTGTGTGTGTTCAGCTCCCTGTGTGCCCCAGAACCTCTTGCCCATTATTGACTGCAGTTCAGACTCCATCACCCTCATTTGGAACATGGCCAATGGTGCATTATTCTACATCGCCACAGTGACAGACTCTTCAGGTGGGATGTACACCTGCAGCACAACGGATATAAACTGCAAGATAACGGGGCTGTACTGTGGAACAAAATACAATGCCTCCATCATCTCCTCCAACTACAAGTGCAACAGCTCTGTCAGTAACCAGATCACCGTGGAAACAGGTAGCTGATGATCAGATCCTACTTGTTTAACTCTTTCAGATATGGACATCTACCAATTTTCTGGTTTCAGGTTCTTTTGCACATACTGTAGCCCCAGAAACTGGAATGTTACTGCATAGTTATGAGTTTACTTCTGTCATGAGTTCAGAGCCCCACACAGTACGCAAACAACCATTTCATGAAATTAAATATAACATTTTAAGCATTGCACAGGTTCTAAAGGTGCAATAGAAGGTACTCATTATCTGTTAACAATTGACCTTAATTTACCTCCCCTATGTACCTTTTTGCTTTTTTTTCTTTCTTTCTCCCAGCCCCCTGTCCTCCATCGCAGGTGCAGGCCACTCTAGACTGTGATGGGAACCAGGCACTGGTGAGTTGGCTGAGTTCACGCTTTCCCGGCTCCTACACGGCCAGCATTGTGGACCAAAGCAGAGGCCTGCTGAACTGCAGCACCGTGAACAGCAGCTGCTGGGTTCCCAGCCTTAAATGTGGCCAGGTCTATGACGTCGGCGTCACCTACTACAATGGTCTCTGCCGCAGCAGGCCTTCGTCGCCCATCCAAATGAACTCGGGTGAGACAAGAGCATGTTTTTTTGCTTTGGTTTAAACTAAAACATTACACTGGCTTGCAAGCTTTCACCACAATGAAGGTTGTGGTAGCATCATTTTGGGAGTTACCCTTGGCTACTTGGTTGCTTCTCTGTCTAATCCCATCTTGGTGGATAGTCTCCTCTAGGCGGATTCATGCTCTTTACATTTTTACTAAGATTTTTTATACCCAAACCTTGATTGATACCGGCCTTGTTTTCATGTTGATGTTGAACAAGTTGATTGTTTTCATGATGCAGTGTGAATACGTGTGCAAGGCAGTGTAAATGACTCCGTTCCATTCTCTCTCCTTGTGGTACTCTGTATTAGTTCCATGTGGGCCAGGGAATTTTCAAACCCAGGTGGATTGTAGCTCAGGTGTTCTCCACTTGACCTGGAACCAGACATATGGTGCTAGTGGATACTCCGCCAGTCTGGTCGCTACCAACAGTGGGAGACAGATTTTCTGTAACTCAACCTCTCCCAGTTGCAGCCTCAGCTCTCTAACGTGTGGCGAATCATACGTGGCGCGGGTACGATCTTACAATGGAACTTGCTTCAGTATGCTCAGTCAACCAGTGACATTTAAAGAAGGTCAGTGAACTTTTTGTGTTAGCTGTTTTTTTTTGTTTGTTTGTTTTTTTACAAACTCAAAAAAACCCAAATACGGCAATCCAGTGATGGCACTGTTATTGATATATATATATATATATATATATATATATATATATATATATATATATATATATAGCATGCACATGTAATGAAGTAAATGGTTAATAATTAGAATAAAGGGACTCCAGTAGCGGAAAACTTGATTGTTGAATGGCTAACACTGCTGACTCCTTCCGCAAATTAATATAAATATAACTTTCGAATTCTAATTTATCAATTTGTATAGCGCTTTTTACAATGGTACATTGTCTCAAAGCAGCTTTACAGAAATATCACACACCAATGGTAGCAGAGCTGCCATGCAAGGTGCTAGCTTGCCATTGGGGGCAACTTAGGGTTCAGTGTCTTGCCCAAGGACACTTCGGCATCGGATCACCCGGGCCGGGATTCGAACCGCCAACCCCACGGTTAGTGGATTAGTGGACAACCCGCTCTACCGACTGAGCCACAGCCGCCCAACTGAAATTGATTTATTCAAATTGGAGAAAATATTTGCATATAAACAACTTATTTAAGCTTGCAGTTTGCATAAGACTAAACTGGAGGAAGTACACTTTGCTTGTTTGTTAGCTACATTACCCGTGTAGTGCTAATCTAAAGAAGAAAATCTCAAACATCAAGCACAGTTCCTTCTTTACACATTGTCTTTTTGTGTTCTTTGTGACTTCCTCACCTCATCAGTGCCATGTGCGCCCACCAACGTGACAGTTGAGAAGACCTGTAGTAACCACACCACAGTGATTTGGCAAGCCAGCCTTGGCGCTCAGTCTTATAGGGTCATCTCTGTGGGCAACCAGACAACATGCTCATCCAATACCACCAACTGCAGACTGACCAATCTACACTGTGGCCAACTGTACAATGTCAGTGTGGTAGCCATTGATGACGCTTGCTCAAGCCTTCAGAGCCAAAGTGCTACACTGCAGACAGGTGTGTGTGCGTGTGTGAGTGTGTATGTGTGTGTGTGTGTGTGTGTGTGTGTGTGTGCGTGTGTGAGTGTATATGTGTGTGTGTGTGTACAGTCTTGAAGGAATAGTTTATATTATAAATTGTACATTATGAGTCTGTAATTAATCACTGTAATGGTAATAAATTCTGTAATTCCAGAGTAATTAACTATTTATTAATTAATTTGTTTGCTGACCACATTTAAGTGCTTCTCAGATTACAGTTCTGTAATAATAATAATAATAATAATAATAATAATAATAATAATAATAATAATAATAATAGTTTTTCATTAACCATTTGCTCTGCTTTCTCCTACACAGGTCCTTGTGCACCCTTTAACATCCGCAGTACAATTGAGTGCATCACTAACACTGTAACGCTGAGCTGGGACTCGAGCCCCACAAGCGTGTCCTATACAGGGAGGGCTGTCGGATCAGATGGACACACAGTGCGGTGCAACAACAGCTCTGCACAGTGTCAGTTCACCAGCCTGCACTGCGGCCAGGATTACGCAATCAGCTTGACGGCCAGTGATGGAGTGTGCGGGAGTATAGACAGTGCAATCTACAAACAGTCCACAGGTAAACTTCATAACTTCCACTTTGTCTTATTTAGTCATGTGCCCATATTACATTATTGTAATGTCATCTCGTCATTGACTTTTAACACTACGTATATTATCATATTACTTCTCTTCTTCTCTGTTCCAGTCTATTCTATTATTACAATGTTTACCGTTTGGCTTTGAGGTTTATAATAATTATTCCTCACAATTAACTTTTAAATAACAGGCTGTCTAATGCCTTTTTTAAGGACATAAAAGCCCAGAATGCAGGATGAAATTAATGTAAAATGATTAATTTAGCATATCATATAGGGTGATTGATGATATTAGGGCAAGTACCGTATTTTCCGCACTATAAGGCGCACCTAAAAGCCTTACATTTTCTCAAAAATCGGCTGTGCGCCTAATAATCCGCTGCGCCTTATGTAAATGGTACACTTATATAGCGCTTTTCTCCAAAGTGCTTTACACTGTCTCTCATTCACACACACTCACACACCAATGGTAGCAGAGCTGCCATGCAAGGTGCTAGCTTGCCATCAGGGGCAACTTAGGGTTCAGTGTCTTGCCCATGGACACTTCGGCATGTGGAGTCATCCGGGCCGGGATTCGAACCACCAACCCTACGATCAGTGGACAACCCGCTCTACTGACTGAGCCACAGCCGCCCATATGTGTGGACTGAGTTCCAAAATCTGTAAAAATGTTGTGCGATTTTGGTAAACGCTCCGCTTGATTGACTGTCGGACCATTTCCTGCTGACACAGGGACTGTATGCTGCCAGCGATAAACCAATTAAAGAACATCACGTAATACCTACAGTACGTACGCTTACCTCCGCCACGCCTCCTTATCCCCGGCTAAGACTAACTATACTGGCTAAGGCTAACCATACTGGCTTTATTCGGCAAACAGACATACCTTCAAACAAAGAACAATAACGCGCGATGTGCTCTTAGCCCCGAGGGGTTTAAATAAGTGCAGGAGAACCGTCTTTATTTAAGAACAAACAAATAAACAAGCACCACTTAGCATCCCCGGCTAAAGCTAACCATACTGGCTTTATTCGGCAATCAGACCTTCAAACAAAGAACAATAACGCGCAATGTGCTCTTAGCCCCGAGGGGTTTAAATACTCAACATAATCAAACCAAACATGACACAGCTGGGATATCATCACCGAATCCAAAACAATAGGTCACGTGTCTAGAGTTAGTTCATGCTGGGGTGCCATCTGCTGGCCGAGGCGTACGTGTCTAGAGTTGCTGGGGTGTCATCTGCTGGCCGAGGCGTAACAACCGTATGTTTTAGCATGCGCCTTATAACACGGAGCGCCTTATGTATTGGTCAAGTACAGAAATAGACCCCGTAATTGAGACTGCGCCTTATAATCCGGTGCGCCTTGGTGCAGAAAATACGGTATTAATTTTTTGCAGAAGTCTGTTTTCGCCACTTGAGTTTAAATTTGTTAACAATTTTTATTGATTCTCATACACTTTTCAGAGTACAACAAGATATATCAATACAGAATCAACATAG
>JAFFST010049880.1:26174-37722 GCA_022414735.1 Noturus placidus
AGGCCTGCAGTTCTTTGGACGTTGTTGTGGGGTCTTTTGTGACCTCTTGGATGAGTCGTCGCTGCGCTCTTGGGGTAATTTTGGGCGGCCGGCCACTCCTGGGAAGGTTCACCACTGTTCCATGTCTTCGCCATTTGTGGATAATGGCTCTCACTGTGGTTCACTGGATTCCCAAAGCTTTGGAAATGGCTTTAGAACCCTTTCCAGACTGATAGATCTCAATTACTTTCTTTCTCAATTGTTCCTGAATTTCTTTGGGTCTCGGCATGATGTGTAGCGTTTAAGGATCTTTTAGTGGACCTTACTGTGTCAAGCAGCTCCTATTTAAGTGATGCCTTGATTGTGAACAGGTGTGGCAATAATCAGGCCTGGGTGTGGCTAGAGAAATTGAACTCAGGTGTGGACAACCACAGTTATAGTAAGGGGGGCAATCACTTTTTCACACAGGGCCATGATGGTTTGGATTTTTTTTCACCTTTAATAATAAACACCTTCATTTACAAATTGCATTTTGTGTTTACTTGTGTTGTCCTTGACTATTGTTTAAATTGGTTTGATGTTCCGAAACACTTAAGTGTGACAAACATGCAAAGGAACAGGAAATGAGGAAGGGGGCAAACACTTTTTCACACCACTGTAGATACCTACAAACACGAGACTCAGAGTGCATATACAGTGGTGAGAAGCAGTGGTACACAGGTGAGAGATCGAGAAACCTGCCCAAGGGTAAGACACAAAGGTACCTGCACAAAGTTGAGAGACACAGGTACCTCATAGAGGTGTGTGGCATTAACCACTGCACACAGGTGATACATAGATATACTTGCACGCAGGTTAGAAATACCTACGCAAACATGTGAGGCAGGGATATCTGTACACAGATCATACATAGAGATATCTTAACACAGGCGAGAGACATAGGTGAGAGATAGAGGTGCTTATACAATTGTCAGAGACAGAGATACCTACACAAAAGTAAGAGAAATGGAAACCTGTTCAAAGGTAACAGACAGGGATACCTGGATACATGCGAGAGGCAGAGTTGCTTATAAAATGGTGAGACACAGTGATACCTGCCAAAAGGTGAGAGAACGTGATAGTTGCAAACAGGTGAGAGACAGAGATACCTTGTGAGAGAGTGAGACTGTTACTCCTTAACACACTACTTTGTCTCGTTCAGCTCCTTGCATCCCTACCCACGTCAAAGCAAGCTACAATTGTGACACATCGATCATCTCAGTAACTTGGGACACAGCCCGTGGAGCTGACAGTTACTTGGTGTACGCAGTGAGTAATCAAGGATACAAGTCTAACTGCAACACCACAGACACCGGCTGCGATATCAGTGATCTCCTCTGTGGTCAGGACTACAACATCACAGTTGTGGCAAAGAATGGTGGTTGCAGGTCTCAGCCCAGCCAACCTTTCACCGTGTCAACAGGTAGTGACGATCAAAATTGGGTTACCAATGTAAAAAATTTCACAGCAACTTCTGTGAATATGTTTTTCCTCTTATTTAGATGACTAAGAATATGTGTGCTTTGAGGAAAGGTGGTGGGATTATATATTGAGATGATAGAGGGATATTTAGATCTTTTTCTCTTTCTTATTGTCTGTCAATCCAGGGGTATGTCCTCACTCAAATCCACGTGTCTTATTGGACTGCAGCAGCAACTCTGCTCTTGTTTCATGGACGCCGGGTTATCGCATTCTATATTACAATGTCTCTGCTAATGCCTCGGATATGGTTGACCATGTGACTTGCAGCACAACAGGAGTTTCTTGTAACGTGACTAAACTGCAATGCGCACAGACTTACCAGATTATTGTCAGTGGTCAGGGGTACACTTGCTCTAGCCCTGCCCAGGATTGGGTGTCCATTACCTCAGGTAACAAGTCCTTAAAATATAAAAGTTCAATATCAATATACAACAGTTTTACCTTTTTTTTTTAGGTACAATAGATCACACCTCTGCACTTTTTTATACAAAATTTTATGCATAAACCCTCTTCTTCTATTCCTTTTATTGCAGGCCCATGTCCCCCAAATCAGGTGTCTGTCCAGATTCCTTGCGAGTCAAAAGTTATGTCCGTCTCATGGCAGATCTCTGACGGTTCTGGCTCTTACCTGGCTGTTGCTCAGAGCAGTGGGGGACAAAGATTCAATTGCAGCAGCAACTGGACAACATGTGACATTCCTGGACTCCAGTGTGGACAGACATATGAGGTTTATGTGTCAGGAGTGGCTGGAACGTGTATAGGACCAAAGAGCCAGCGCCAGATTGTCAAAACCGGTATGACAGGTCACCCTCTTCACACTACCGGGGTTTTTGCGATAGCATCTACTTTCTCAAATCATGAATGTGTTTCATTCAATTCAGAATATTTATGACCACCTTCTTGAGGACTGATTCATTAACTTGATCTCTATCTGACCTCATAAATACAGCTCCCTGCGTGCCTCAGAACATCCAGGCGATATTGGTGTGCCAATCAACGGTGCTTAATGTTACCTGGCAGCAGAGCGGTGAAGCCACACTCTACAGAGCCATGGTGCAGACCAGTGCTGGTCAAGAAATGTTTCCTGTTACAGACAAGCCTTTCTTTACAGTTCCCAACATTCTCTGCGGCCTGATGTACAACGTGTCAGTGGTGGCCCAGGACGATAAGTGCAACAGCAGCCGCAGTTCTGTACAAAGTGCCATCTCAGGTCAATATACAGCCATGATTACAGTACTCTTTCTTCAGTGAGGATACCTCTGCTGGTTTAGGGTGCAAATTCTCCTAGAATGTCACTTCATAGTGTTTGTATTTTAGATAGCGACGTACATTACTTATCTTCATTGATAGTTTATGGGAAAAGGAGTCTGTGTCTTTGCAATTGTTGTCTTTACCATGTGCATATAGTCCAGAATGTAGCACCTCTGTAAGTTGACTGTGGTGTGTATCTCCAGCCCCATGTCCTCCTCAAGCCATCAGTGCAAATATAAACTGCATGTCCAACACTATCTCAGTGAACTGGTCCTCCAGCATGGCCGGTGTCAGCTACATAGCACAGGCCGTCTCTTCTAATGGCTATTACACGTGCAACACCACAAACACGTTCTGCAGCGTCAGTGTGCCATGTGGCAGAACCTACAACATTTCTGTAATACCGAGTCAAAACGGCTGCAATGGTGTCAGTTCACCTTATCAAATTATCCAAGCAGGTCAGTGTGGATTTCGATGTTAGTAAAAACTCACTGTTAATGACACTTCTTTCATGCAGTATCTTTGTCTCTCTGTATGTGTAGCACCGTGTGTCCCGTCCTTGAAGACCGTGGAGATGGACTGCCTGTCCAACTCAGCCTGGGTGTTGTGGAACACATCTGCGGGGGCGGAGTCTTACACTGCTGTGGCAAAGGACAGTGATGGACAACAGTATCAGTGCAATTCTAGTGGCAGCATGTGTCCTGTCCCTGGGTTACAATGTGGGAGGAATTACAGTTTCAGCCTCACAGCCATCAATGCACAGTGCAGCAGTGGCGTCAGCAACACCATGCAGTCCGAGACTGGTGAGAGATACGGAGAGGAAAAGAGAGAGAGAGAGAGAGAGAGAGAGAGAGAGAGAGAGACAAAAAAGAGAACGAGAGTTATTTTATATCAGATTACAGCTGGTTTTATCTGTAGAACTGGATATATTTAAAAAAATATATATATTCTAATTGATGCATGAACTTATGTGTATACATATATTTTCACAGTAGTGCCTATATATTATTCTCTCTTTCTTTAGTACCATGTGCTCCTGAGGGTGTGAATGTGTCAGTGGTTTGTAACACTGGGACAGTAACTATGCAGTGGTTGCGCAGTGTTGGAGCTCTCGCATACACAGCCACGCTTGAGCCGCCCGAGGGCATGGCTTCCTGCTGCACTACGCTTAATGGTAGCACTTCCTGTAATGTCACATCCCTTCCCTGTGGTCAATCGTACATGGTGACTGTCACTGCTGCAGGACGAACCTGTAATAGCTCGCAGAGCAAGGCCATAATGGTACAGACAGGTAACACCCTCGCACAGACATCTACACTTCTCTTCTATCATACACCAACCACTTTCTACACATTACAAAGGATGCGTTAAATACCGACTAGCCGACAAAAAGGTATGTTTTTGATGTCTAGCAAAATTAATATACAATATGTAAGTAATAAAACACTTCATTATTTATTAGTAAATAACACATCATATTTTTGTCACTATATGAATGTTTCCGGCTTTTCATTGTCCTAATCATGTTTTTTTTTTTTTTTGCATATGCAGCACCGTGCCAGCCACCACGCCCCAATGCCACTGTGAGCTGCACTAATAATGTGATGAGTGTGAGGTGGATGAACAGCACGGGCGGTCAGCTATATACAGTAAATGCAGTAAGCATGAATGGAACGTTCACAGACAGCTGCAACAGCTTTGACGGGTCTTGCGACCTCAGAGGCCTGGTGTGTGGCCTGCAATACAAGGCCACTGTGGTGGCACAACACAGCTCCTGCCTTAGCCTGCCAAGTCCTCCAACACTCATCACGACAGGTGAGAAGAGTCCTAGCATGCCACCAGACCCACTTTTTAAACTTGCTCAAGAGATTCATGGAAATGAGAGTGTATTTTTCATTTCCCTCACAACTACGTAAACAAACTAACCTTTAAGATCTAATCCCCTTAAGTCATTTTTTTTTTGTTTAAATTATATAAACATACTCAGTCAATAAGCCTGAATGGCACCCAAGCCATGCCTCCTTTGCTAGCAGTGTAAGGTACAGATGCCAAATATCATTCACTGAGACTGACATTCACAGAAGCCACACCCCTTAACTAGGATTGATAATTAGAGAGACCAAACCTCCTTCTTTGATACAGAGATGCACAGAGGCCACACCTCTTCATAACTTTGCCAATTGAACTGAGAGAGAAAGAAGCCATACCCGCTTCAGTGGGACTGACAGCCACACAACCCTTACTACTACCAGATTCTTGATTTCCTGTAATAAAACTACTCAGAAATTCTATATTTTTCTCTGCTTTAGTGCCGTGTGTTCCTCAAAACGTCATGCTGAACTTGGACTGCAATGCCCGCAACTTGACCGTGTCCTGGAACAAGAGCTTGGGGGCACAATTTTACACAGCAACAGTCATGGACAGCTCTCGGCACTCCACTAACTGCCAGAGCCTTTCTGACCACTGCACCATTAGTGGCCTGGCATGTGGAAATATCTACCATGCAAGCGTGGTCGCCTCTGACACGTACTGCAGCAGCCAGCCCAGCGAAATCCAAGACACAGACTCAGGTAATAAACACACCCACACACCAAATGGATAAAAAGTAGCCATGTTGTTCAACAAATTATAAAAAATACAATTGTTGATGCAATTGATGTTGGAAAAGAGGAACAAAACACATAAAAGTGATGTCATGACAGTCCTTGCTAATGGTAATTTTAGTTGGCATGCTAACTCTACTTGAACCACTGTAAGCCACCGTTTTGAGGAGTGGAGTTTGGTGTACATGGTAGGAAATGGGGGATTAATGAGTAACACCCATTTAAACAAACCTTATCTAATGCACATTTAACAGCATGCTTTCTCACCAAGCAACTCCAATCTCTCTTGATTAATTATCGTCTCCATTTTTGTGTACTCCCTCGCAGTTCCATGTGCTCCCAGTAATCTCCGGGCTCAGATGGAAATTCTGACTGGCACGGCCGTGCTCTCGTGGTATTTAAGTGCCGGTGCATTGAGGTACAAGGCCTTGGCGGTGAGCAGCATTTCAGGAACCAATGTCTCCTGTGAGACTAATCAGACGAACTGCAACCTGATCAACCTGTTGTGTGGAGACAAGTACAATGTCACGGTACAGGCTAAGGGAAGCGTCTGCAATAGCTCCACCTCCATGGGTCAATACCTTCAGACAGGTGACATTTTACCCCTTTTTAATAATTGTACTGTACGTATTCACATATAAATTGTTGGAACTTATTTTTCAGCTGTTATAGCACGAAACACAGATTTTTTTCCCCACTGTAATAATGGCTATGCAAATTCGAAATCATAAAAAGTTTCTCTTGTAATCTCAGGGCCATGTGTTCCGGTGCTAGTGAATGTGAGGTACATTCCACCTGTTGCATTGCTCATGTGGGAAATGACCCAAGGCGCTGACAGCTATAACGCTCAGGCCGTGTCACAGCAGGGCTTCCAGACGAACTGCTCGTCCAATGACACCACGTGTGCACTCTACAATCTCAACTGCAGCCAAATCTACAACATCTCTCTGACAGCCTACAGCGACCTCTACCAGGATGGGGTCAAGTCCAAAACGCTTACACTAAACACAGGTGAGGGAGAGACGACCAACTCATATTAGACAGATTAGAATGCAAAAAGAGCTAACTGCTAACTGTAAAATTATATCTAAGTGGTTGGACATGCGAGTAAGCACTGTTTGATCAGTAGTGAAAAAGTGAAAGCTGCATCACACCACCCAAACGCTACCTATACAAAGCCGTTACTCAAAACTCAAAAACAAAACAAGACACAGGTGAGGAAAGTCACAGCGAGGCCAACAGTCACTCTGAAGGAGTTGCAGAGAACAGAGGCTGAGAGTGGAGTAAAGGTGCATCAGACCATAGATTGATTGATCGATCGATCTATCTATCTATCTATCTATCTATCTATCTATCTATCTATCTATCTATCAATCAATGACCTAACAGTGGCCATACCTCGATTAACACCATACTTACGGTGAAATAGGGTGGTGGCAGCATCATGCTCTGAGGATGCTCAGAACCTGGGATTCCTGTCATAATTGAAGGGAGACTGAATAGTGCAAAAGAAATGGTGGGATAGTACAATAGAATCTTCTTCAATATGATAAAAAAAAAAAAAATTGCAATAGGTCAGTGGTCCCAAACTCAAGGTGAAAGCAACCCAAGAGTGATTAAAAACAAAAAGCTAAATGTTCCACAGTGACCAAGTCAAAGTTAGGTTCTGAATCCCATCGAGAATCTGTGGCACTGTTTGAAAATTGCAGTCAGCAAACAACAGCCAATGAACCTGAAGAACCTGGAGCAAATCTGCCTGGAAGAATGAGTGAAAATCACGCCCAAGCAGTATGCAGTTATTGCAGTAAAAGTTGGTCCTATCAAGTACTAGTACTTGTTATGAAGGAGTTATACATACAGTATATATGCAATCAGCACTTTTTAGTTATTGGTTTTTGTTTTTTAAGATGTGCTTTCATCCATTCATCCATCCATCCATCCATCTTCAACCGCTCACCCCTTTTCAGGGTCACGGGGGAACCTGGAGCCTATCCCAGGGAGCATCGGGCACAAGGCGGGGTACACCCTGGACAGAGTGCCAGTCCATCGCAGGGCACAATCACATACATATAAAAGAAAATTTACTATAAGCGCATAGTAGTTTGCAATAGAAATACTGACTGGAACTATCTCTGGAAGTGTAATTTGTAACCCAGATGAATCTGATGACTTTTAAGGAGGTTGAATACTTTTGCAAGGCACTTTAAAGAGAATAAAGCAGTATGGTGTGTAAATTGTAAAGAAAAGAAGGAAGGAAGTAGGATGGATGGATGGATGGTTAATAAATAAAAGTGAGCTATGAATGTTGTAAATATTTACGTTTATATCAAATACACACAAAACAAGATTGTAAAGTTAGAATGTTCTACTTAAATAGACTTTATACTTAAAAAAACAACAACAACATTTTGTCACATGCTGTACTGACCAATTTTGCCTTGACATATCACCTATCAAAAAGGTCAAAATTTGATTGCTCAACCTCTTAAAATTGATCAGTTATAATTAGAGATCTTTAATTCAACCTGACTAAACAGAAACACACAATGTGTTTTGCAGAGCCCTGTCCTCCTGTCATCCTGTCAGTGAATGACAAAAGACAGGTGACATGGGAGCCGAGTTTCGGGGCTGTGGGATACATGGTCATTCTCGACGGACATCGGGGGGACACCCTTTACTGCCAGACCACTGAGACCACATGCAGTGTGTCAGGACTGCTGTGTGGGACAGCTTACTTCACCTATGTCATAGCCATCGGCACCAGCTTCAACAGCTCGAGGAGTGTAGCGTCCCTGCTCACTACAGGTTAGTGACAAGATACTGTAAATTTGTATAGAATGTTTGAGGAAACATTTTTAATAAAACAAATTGTGTCCATTGTTGCTCCTCAAGTTAGTGATTAGCTGATATGTGATTATGTCCAGCCCCCTGCCTGCCGGACCCCACCAGCTTTGCAGTAGCAGTGCACTGTGCAAATGATTCAGCATCCGTCAGCTGGGCCTGGAGTGCAGGAGCAACGTCCTATGAACTCAACGCTGTTAGCAACAGTTCGGACAATTTAAAATGTGTCACAGTGCAGAACAGCTGTAACATTACGTACCTGGAGTGTGGGCAGACATACAGTCTTAGCCTGACAGCCTTCAACAGTGTGGGTTCTGCTAGCCTGGAAACCAACATCACCTTCCAAAGCCGTGAGTCTTAACCAGCTTATGTAAGGAATAAACACTTGGGGGTGTGCTGTTATAGGGAAAAAAATCAATGGTGGGACAGCATGGTGGGAAGGAACCCCCATCAAAAGCAGGGTTACTGTTATTACCTTGAAGATGATTATTTTTCAATAAATTATTTTTGGGTGTCTTTTCTTCTTATACAATTACAAAAATTGTATTAAAAAATTTGAAAGATGTTAACTTTTTTATCCGTGTATAGTCATATTTAATGTTAAAGAATCATCAACACCTTCAAGACACACATAATAAACACCTTCTTACTGATCAAAATCAAGAAGTCTATACTGTATATAATGTTAATAAGACTGCCCTTGACCTCTAGGACCCTGCGTGCCCCATTATGTGGCAGCGAACCTGCAGTGTGGCACTCGCACGGCCGTGCTGACCTGGGAAAAGAGACCGGGAGTCCTGTACTACTATGGTAGTGCCACTTTCACACCTGGAGTAGCCGCTGTAGTGTGTAACTCGAGTGAAGACAGCTGCAGCTTCAGTGGGCTGCAGTGTGGAGTGCAGTACTCCCTGCATGTTAGAGCTTACACCAGACAGTGCTGGAGTGATTTCAGCGCACCTGTCAACATCACTACAGGTCTCTCTCTCTCTGTCTCTGTCTCTCTCTCTCTCTCGACTACATTCTTTTTTACTTTTCTGACACCTTTTTGCTTGTTCTCATTCTTGTCTTCTCATCATATTTAAGCATGGCTTAAGTCCATCAAAGGGATTTAATCATCTAACCTTTGTTCAGAACCCTGCCAGGTACAGAATCTCACCGTGACCGGTTCATGCATCACCAATACACTCCAGCTGAACTGGTCCAATGCCTCTGGTGTGCTCCTTTACACCATCTCAGTCACAGGAAACCTGGGCTACACCGGCTCCTTCCAGAGCCAAGTGTCCAATATGCATACGGCGGTTCCCTGTGGCCAGAGCTACAGTTTCAGTGTGTTGGGGCAGAATGATCGGTGTCACAGCCTCACAAGCGCAACTACCAAGTTTTCAACCGGTACTGTCATGACTGCCTTGTGCATATCATATCTCTCCATGTACAATTTTCTAAATTTCGAAAATGTAATGATCAGGCTAACATATGTAACAAATAATGGAAATCTCACCCTAAAGCCTTTGTGTAAATTTCATCCTTAATGGGATGAGCACAAGACAACCTTTTGTGATTACAGCCGCAGGTTTTACATACAGATTTACAGTATCCAAGTGAGATTATTTATTGATTATTGATGCAAGGGTGAGACTATTTTTAGGATATCCTTAATGTATTGTTCCAGTACATTAAAAAAAAAAACCCTCCTTAAAACTTTCTCTATAGCCCCATGTGTGCCGACTGGTGTGCAGGCGTTCATTCAGTGTGAGGACAGCACTGCCTCTGTCAGCTGGGCTGGAAGTGATGGGGCAGAAAATTATACTGCAGTTGCTCAGGGACAGACATTAGGCCACACCCACATGTGCACCACCAATACAACAGTATGTACCTGGAGTGACCTGTTGTGTGGAGAGACCTATGTAGTCCGTGTCATCGCCAGCAACCTGCAATGCAGCAGCACCTTTAGTGACAACACCACCATCCTCATGGGTGAGACAACCCCCAACTGTCTGTAAGAGCTTTAAGGCTTCAGCATACTTAATTAAGGGATGATGTTTATGTAAGTTGTAGGAAGAGAAAAAATACACCTTGACAAGCTTACATACTCTTTTTTTTTTGCCTTTTCTTTCATAAGATTAATTTACATGTGATTCATTTTCATGTGATTCATTTACGTATGATTCATTTACCAATTTGCTTCTCTTTAAATCCAGTTATAGACTGTGATATTACAAAGGTCTTTCCAGATTATTACCTGCTACACTGTATGAGATAACCCCAGTACAATTGCCTGAATTCTATAATATACTTTGTTCACCATATTAGGTTTAAATCCTCTAAAAACAGATTCACAATTAAATAACATTACATCCTTCAAAACATTGGCATGTTCTGCCTACTCTCAAAATCTACCAACCACCCACACACCCAAAGTCTCCATAAAATAACTTACATACTCTCTGCAGTTTTGTATTGGCTGTTGTGTCGTCCACTCCTACAGATGACACTAATAAAATAATAAAATCAAAGAAGAAGAATATTACTGCTTCCCAGATTCACCCATCTTGGACGGAATAAACTCGGTATGCCTTGTGTAGAACAACCAATCACAGGCTTGGCTGCATAATGTGATTGTCTGAGGAGTTTGCCTAGCTGCCGTGTTTACACCACAGCTTCCACATGACTTCCGTTTGTTCAACAATTACATCATGTTGCTTGTGGTAGCCTGCCAAACATCTTCTCTGTATGAACTATGCTGAAGCCTTTACACTGTAGCTATAAGACTAATGAGATACAGTGAAGGGAAGCTTATGAATATTAATAAATATCAAAGGTCTGCTTTATGAATATTAATGACAATTGGGTGGCATCTCTGTCAGGATTGTTCTAATCAAATGTGTGGTTGTCCTGTGTAGCTCCATGTATACCCCAGAATTTAAGCGCTACTATGGACTGTGGCCTGAGGGTCGCGTTTCTGACCTGGAAATCCAGCCGGGCTGCTCAGACATATGTGATGATTATTGAAAACGACATCAGCCAACCGTTGGGGCTAACCACCAATAACACCAGTGCTCAGGTCTCAGAGCTCCAGTGTGGACAGAAGTACTATTTCAAGGTGTTAAGTGTGGGGCAAGGGTGCAGGAGCAGCCCGAGCAACACCTCTGTACTGCAGACAGGTGTGCATACATATTCCATCAATATGAATGAACACATTATACAACATTTGCATACATAGTTTTACTTACAGATTCCAGGTCCATATATATATATATATATATATATATACAGTGGTCTGCAAAAGTTTGGGCAACCTTGTTTATTTCAATGATTTTCCTTCATAAATCGTTGGTTCTTAGGATTAAAAAAAA
>JAFFST010049880.1:40322-79110 GCA_022414735.1 Noturus placidus
GTATTAACTTAAGGGGGCTGAATAATTTTGCACGCCCAATTTTTCAGTTTTTTATTTGTTGAAAAAGTTTGAAATATCCAATAAATTTCGTTCCACTTCAAGATTGTGTCCCACCTGTTGTTGATTCTTCACAGAAATTTTCAGTTTTATATCTTTATGTTTGAAGCCTGAAATGTGGCAAAAGGTCGAACAGTTCAAGGGGGCCAAATACTTTCGCAAGGCACTGTAGATAGAGACTACTGACAGCTTAAGGCTGAGATAGAGATAATATCTTAAAATGCCATTGAGATAGCGACTATGGCTGTGGTTGTAAAAGGTGGTTTTACGGTGGTATTATCAGAGAATTTGTAGTAATCTAAAGGTGGTATTTAGGGTGGTATTGTCAGATAATTTATATCTATCTAAAGGTGGTATTTAAGGTGGTATTCTCAGAGAATTTATAGCCATCTAAAGGTGGCATTTAAGGTGGTATTGTAAGAAAGAGACCACAGCCATTTTAAGCTGGTAATGTGAGATATAGGTAAGAAGTCTTGAGATGTTATAGTGAGATAGAGACAACAACTGACTAAGGAAGTTTTTTTAAGAAAACAAATAAGATAACAGTCATTTTAAGGACGCATTGTGTCAGAAAGGTCTACAGCCACTATACTATATGATTTGTCAATAATCAATAATTATGTACACAAACAGAGTATTTTGAAAGGGTTGTTAATGCTTCATGACATAATGAAGGATCACTCAAAAGAGAAGAGGGTTTATAAGTATAAAGATTTTGATGAATGCCGTAGCACAATATTTTAAGGAAATTTTATTTTATTTTCCGAGTGGTGTATGCATTATTTGAATATCTTCGAATGATTGACAAATTCATGTCCTGTCTCCTTCCACATTCAGTTGTCTGCATACCTGGTAATGTCTCAGCGTACCTGAATTGTAACTCCAGCTCATTCTCATTGAGCTGGACTTCTGTCACCGGCGCCGTCTCTTACACTGCTGTTGCCAAAGCTCCAGGTGGACAAAACTCATCCTGCATCACAAACACCACCAGCTGTTATCTGAGCCAACTGGCATGTGCCCAGATATACAGCATAACTGTGACAGCATCAAACGGTCAATGCAGCAGCAATCAGAGCACCGCCCTGCAGCTTGCATCAGGTAGTACAGAGATCACAGTTTACTAATCAAGCATGTGTGTGCTAAATGTTCATGGGAAATGTTTAATATACCTCTCTCTCTTTCACCATCCATCAGAGCCCTGTACTCCTTCACATGTTAACTCTAGCATGAACTGCCAAGCCAACTCTGCACAGGTAAAGTGGGATCCTAACGGTGGGGCGGAGTCTTATGAAGTCTATGCTCTCGGTACCAAAGGTAACGTGACAGGATGTAACACCACTGATACCTTCTGTAACGTGGCCAACCTGCTGTGTGGCGACGTGTACAACATTAGCGTGGTTGCTATTAGCAACAAGTGCCGTGTGAGTGGAAACCTTGTCACACAGTTGCATTCAGGTAAGACAACTCAAGATGTTAAATAAACATGTCTTCACATAAATTGTCACATTTTTTAATCTCTGTATGATTAATTTTTAGACTATGTGGAGTGATTCGAATCTCAAATAGCAAGTAATTTAAATGCAGTCTTTAATGAAGTCGTTCTGTGTTTCCCACAGTGCCATGTCCTCCTGTCCCCCTGAACCCCACTTTAGACTGTGTGTCTGGTTCTGTCACCATGACCTGGCAGCCCAGCAGTGGAGCTACGTCCTACAGAGCACTTGCTCAGGGAAATGGAGGTTATCCATCATCATGCAACAGCAACAGCACAACATGTGTGTTCACCGGGCTGCTATGTGGACTGACCTACAGCTTCACAGTCTCGGGTTCTGACAGCACGTGCACCAGCGTAAACAGCAGCAGTGTTCAGCTGAACACAGGTACAACACACATGCTTGTAATACGTTATGAGAATTCTTTCTTTCTGGTTTTGATCTTCTACTGGATGGATCATACTAGAACTGAAAGTAGTGCTAGTGCTAAATTGGGGTGATATGACAATATGATATAATTATGACATGCCCTTTTTTTTTTTTAGAGTATCATGTGCTTCTAAATTGTCAGTCATTCTAAAACATTGAGTAATTGCATTATTACTCAAAGTAGTAAAGAGCTGTTTGGGTGCCAAGCACTGCCATTTTTCTAGCATGGTGAAATGACAACCATCTTCAGGTGGTATTGTGTAGAGAAGAGTAGAGAAGACGGCAACCATTGTTATGTGGTGTTGTAAGATTTTTTTAAAAAACAGTCATTTTAATTGTGATTATGATATAAATAAGACTTGAGTCATTTTAAGGTGATATTGTGAGATAAATAAGACTATATATTTTAAGGTAGTATTTTGAGATAAATAAGACTACAGTTATTTTAAGGTGGTATTGTGAGATATATATTTTAAGGTAGTATTTCGAGATAAATAAAACTGCAGTTATTTTAAGCTGGTATTGTGAGATATACATTTTAAGGTAGTATTTCAAGATAAATAAGGCTACAGAGATTTTAAGTTGGTATCAGGAGATATATATTTTAAGATAGTATTTCGAGATAAATAAGTCTGCAGTTATTTTAAGTTTGACTGCAGTAATTCTAAGCAAGCATTATGAGACCAAGATGACTACAGCCATTATTGTACAGTTGTTTCAAGGGTTTCAACTTTATAAATTATAATGTAAGCATAAATATTGTGATATGTAGCATGAAAAAAAAACTGTAAATATGATATTTTTGTTATACTGCCCTCACCTACATAGCATTTTCTTTCTATCATGTCGTTTAATATAAGTAGCAGTTTTGGCACAAAACTGAATCTCACTTGTGATTGGTCAGTTCCATGTAAGCCACAGAGACTCAGAGCCTACATGGACTGCGGGACCAGTACAGGACTTGTGTCATGGGAAGCGGGGCAGGGTGCTTTATTCTACCTGGTCCAAGCAGTGGGAGCTGACAGATACGAGACGCAATGTAGCAGCACCAACACGAGCTGTTCGTTACATAGTTTGCGCTGTGGCCAACTTTATAACGTCACTTCAATCGGCCAGGATGCCCACTGTAACACCAGCGCTGCTCAAGTAAATCTGCAGTCAGGTATACCACTACAGCATATTTGCATCCATCCATCCATCCATTTTCTATACCTTTAATCCTACTGGATCGCAGAGAACCTGTATCCTATCGCAGGGAGCATGGGGCACAAGGAACTGAGGTGAATCTGCTGAACACTAAGCCACCGTGCGACTTTGAAGTATTTGCATGGAAAGTAATTGCAGTTTCCGAAATCACAATTTTCTGAACTGTCACTCAAATACCCAGTTGATGTCTCAATTCATGTCTCGAATTAATAGGAAAATTTATAGTTATCTATGCAGTGTACTGACATCCACCTCGCTCCACCTGTGCTACCTTAGCCTCTCAAATTGCGGCATGTTTCAGTTATCATCTTGTGCCTTTGTTTTAAATAGCTTTTGATCAATTTCAACAAATGTTACTGGAAGAATTTTCTCAAATGGTTATATGACTCCAAATATCAACCCACCAATATGGTTTCTATTTTACTATTCCTCACTGTCCTCTTCCTCAGTCCCCTGTGTGCCCTCCGGGATCCAGGCCTCCCTGCTCTGCAGCTCTAACTCAGCAGCTGTGTCCTGGCTGTCATCCAGTGGAGCACTGAGATATCGGGCTGATGCTGTGAACATCAACGGGTCTCAAACCGTCTCCTGTAACTCCAGCCTGCCTTCCTGCAATGTTGGACCACTGCTCTGTGGAACGTCCTACAACGTCAGTGTGGTCACTCTGGATGATGTGTGCACTAGTGGCAGCAGTGTCGCCATACAAGTGCGCTCGGGTGAGGGATCTGATCTGATCATCACACACATATACGTACAGTAGGATTATATAGTACAGAATGTGACACTGATTATTTACACCAAGATGCCAGTTTGCTAATGATTTGCTGCCTCTGGCCTAATTTGTTATTCCTGATTTCCCCCTCTTTCCAGCTCCCTGTGCTCCCCTGAATGTGCAAGTCCAGATGAACTGTACAACCGGTGACATGACTGTATCCTGGGCAGCTAATCCGGATGCAGACTCCTTTGTTGTGAATGCAGTGGGCAGCAACATCAGCCTGTCTTTTAACACATCGGGCACACACTGCTCGATCAGAGCCCTGGACTGTGGTTTGTCCTTGTCTGTAACAGTGCAGGCTGTTCGGGGCAGCTGTCAGAGTGAACCTAGTACAGCTATACGAGTTTTATCAGGTAACCGTGCTGAAATAGCTACACCACACCAAAACCCACAGTAGCATCCAGTAGATAAGATAGGGAGGTTTATAGCCCCCAATTTAGCATTGTGCTGACCTCTTGTCTTTTTTTAGTATCTTTGGCAAAGGTACTATATGACATGAAAAGATACAAAGCGACAACAATTTAAAGTTTGTTAAACAACTAGATTAAACTAATCAAAGGTGAGACATTGGTTTTTATAACCCTGTGTGTGTGTGTGTGTGTGTGTGTGTGTGTGTGTGTGTGTGTGTGTGTGTGTGTGTGTGTGTGCATAGGTCCATGCATACCTCAGGGTCAGAGCAGCAACCTCGACTGTGTGACCAACTCGGTCTGGGTGTCATGGAAACAAGCAGCCGGTGCGGAGTCTTACCAGGTGTTAGCAGTGTCGGGGGGCGGGGTTAATTCCACCTGCAGCACCTCGAATCTTTTCTGTAACGTTCCCAGCCTGCTATGTGGCACACAGTACACCTTGCATGTTACCGCCATAAACTCCTGGTGTGTCAGCGACTACAACAACTCCTTCCAAATTGAGACAG
This sequence comes from Noturus placidus, assembly GCA_022414735.1. NCBI lineage: Eukaryota > Metazoa > Chordata > Actinopteri > Siluriformes > Ictaluridae > Noturus > Noturus placidus. The sequence continues at coordinate 45,190 of JAFFST010049880.1, forward strand.
GTAAACACACACACACACACACACACACACAACCAGCTTGGTCATTCTATAAAATGCAGAATTAAGTAATCTAATTTAATGGATAGCCTAGCAAACTTACCTTGATAGCTTCACCTCATAACTTTAATTATGTGTTTACGCGTCCATGTTTGATCACTACTATCACAACACTGGTATTGTTATGTGGAAAAAAATACAATTCATTCCTCTATAATGAATAGATATACCAGGCAAAAATCTGATTTTTATACATTGTTTTGAGGGACTAACTATGGTCCTAAAAAGTTCTTGACTTGTCTATAGCACTTGTACAGGTATGTCCAGGTTAAAGTGTGAGTTACCCCGTCTGTTATCCCTCTGCCATCTGCCCTCAGGGCCCTGCTCTCTGACTGGCATCAGCGCATGGACGCAGTGCAACAGCAGCTCCATAAGAGTCAGCTGGCTCACACAGGCAAGCTCATCTATCTTCGTTGTCACAGCAGAGGGGCAGGACCTCAGCTACCTGGGGTGTAACAGCACCGGTACTTCCTGTGTGCTTAACAGCGCTCGCTGTGGCATGCAGTATGCTGTCATAGTCTCCATCAGCTCGAATAAGTGCAACAGTCTCCACAGTCCTCCATACTACATCAGCACAGGTATTGTACACACACACACACACACACACACACACACAAATGTACATAAACAAAGAAACAGAATGATAAACAAACACATCAATGTTTCACCGAATGAGAAAGAAAGAGGTGAATCACAAACATGGCCAAAAGATTCAGTGAGTCAAACACTGAAAGGTGCGAATCTTTGTCATGACTGAACTGCTTCACTGACTCAAGTAGCGCGGGTCAGGTTCGGCCTTACACTTATCTTTTCATTTTGTGGTGTGCAATTGTGAAGGCTGTGCTGAACGAAAGGAACGAGTCAGTGTTGAAAGACTCATACAAAACGAAAATAGTGTGCATTATTTTGAATCACAATATTGAAGATAAACACAGGTAGACAGATGCTACTTGAACTCAGATGCTATGGAACTCATGCAGAATATGAATTCATTATCATTTACACACTGTGTCTCGGTGCTCGTTTTCCTCCGCAGCCCCGTGCGCTCCTCAGGCACTGAACGTGAAGCGGATGTGTGATATAGAAGGCGTGATGGTGTCCTGGGCAAGCTCTAACCTCGCTCAGTCCTACTATCTAACAGCCACTGGTAGGGACGGCGACATCCAAAGCTGCAGCAGCACCACAGAGAACTGCACCCTGAGCCATCTGCACTGTGGCCAGCCATACACACTCAACGTGAGAGCTTCAGATGGGAACTGCACCAGCCCTGCCAGCCAGGCCCTCACCATCAACACAAGTGAGCCACAAAATCATATACTCAATGTACACAATTTCCTCTAAAAGTACAGATTACACAGGATGACAGAGGACAAAGGGTTAGTAACATTTCCGTGTAACTTTTTACAGTACACAGAAAGGTACTTTTCTGTGTACTGTATTTCATACTGAAACACGGCATGCACTGAGACATGTTTAGATCTTGACCATGTAATATCATGACCATCTGTCACTCCTGTAATCTATTGTCTGTCTCATTTTTCTCTAACACCTGTATGTGCTGCTCTGTCCTCAGCTCCATGTTCACCTCTGAGCCTCAGTGTGTCCATGTCATGTGAAAACAATTCAGTCACACTGTCCTGGTCCTCCAGCAATGGCTCGGTGTCGTACTACGCCTCGGCCATCAACACACAGGGAGACAGACGTCAATGCAACACCACAAACACTTCTTGTACCACAGCAGGGCTTCAGTGCGGGACGTTGTATAACTTCAGCGTGCAGGCCTCAGACGCAGTATGCAACAGCTCCAGCAGTTCAGTAGTGCAGAAAGGAATAGGTAACTAACCTCCATAGGAACACAGAACAAGAACATTTTCACATACATAGCGTTTAGCATGTTATAATCAAACCCTCACAATTTTTTTTATATACAAATACCATTTTGTATATATACATTTTCATGAAGGAATGTCTGTAACATTCTCCCTGTCCTGTCCCACATACTGTAGTGCCATGTCCCCCGACCTCAGTAACTATAGTCACACGTAATTTGCAAAATGCCTCTTTGGTAAGAGTGAGCTGGAGCTCCGTGACCTGCCCAGCCGTACAGTACCTGGCACAGCTCAACGGCCAGTTCATCAACGACCCCTTCGCTCTCGTGCAGTTGGCATCCTACTGGACAGACCAGACATACTTCGAGTTCCTGGTGCCTTGCGAAATCCTCTACTCAGTGGTGGTCAGCGCCAAAAGTGGAGCAGGGAATGGACCTCCGTCCATCGCTGTCAATGGATCTACAGGTACCATTTTAATGCCACATCTGAGGAAATGAGTAGAAAAAAAAATATATATATATATATATATATATATATATATATATATATATATATATATATATATATATACTGTAGGAACGTGAATGTATTGTACCATTACACATCATTTAAGGTACATATGTAGAGCTTAACTACTATAAATATATAAAATATACATTAAAATGGTTTTTAACAGTAAACTGCATACATTTTTTCAGGGAAGAGGTATACATTAAAAATACAAATGATATATCAAGCATAGGTACAGCTTAATACCTTTTTCTTCCTGATTTAAAAAAAATAGGACTGCCCAACATTTCCAACGAACAAACATTATTTGAAATTCAGTAATGTAACTTTATGCAAATGTATCCAAATATATGCAAATTACCACTCAGGGCAAAAGTTAGTTATCACAGTGTCTAGATTTTCTGAACCAAGATCTTTCATGACTGACAGATAGCCAGATGTACAATGACTTTATTACTGTACATGATGTATATGTAAATATCTTTACTTTATTAGAGTTTTCATATAAACCTAATATGTTTAACTTTCACTTCCTACATTTCAAAAAGTAAAAAGAAAAAAACTTTCTATACTTACTACATGAAGTGGTATCACAATGTCCTGAAATTGTTAAGCATAGTTGTGATATGATTAATTGCACATGCCCTTTCACCTGTTGTTCACAGGTGGAGAGTTAACTGCTTTCTAATTAAGATTTTCATGCAATACAAGGAAGAATATAATTTCCCTGAATCTATTCTTCTTCTTCTTCTTCTTCTTCTCTCTCTCTCTCTCTCTCTCTGTATATATATACTTCACAAGTGATATCTATGCCAGTATATCACAGCGCTGTTGAGCACTTGATTCTGATTGGTCAGAAGGTGTTTATTCATTTTCTATAACAGCAGCGTTGACAATAGTTCCAGTTACATGCTTATATTAATGCCGTCGTTGTAATATGTTACTATGTTCTTTAGTAACAAATAACACAAGAGTTTGTATTGTTTAAAAAGACTTGTAATCAGGGATATGGTGAAGTTTTCTGTTAGGAGGTGTTAAACAATTTGTCAATGTAATCGGCTATTGTTATTAGAACAGGGAATAATCGTTAGTTTAGTTATTAGATTATTTGTAATGATGAAGAGTTAGTACTGTCAGTTTATGATATTTGAAAATGCCGCAAGTGAAATTGAAATAATAAAATTGAATATGATATAGCTGAAAGCTGCAATCTGTGGGGTCCAAGCACCCTTTGCAAATAATGAGTAATGAGTTTTTTATTGATCACATATACATTACAGCACAGTGAAATTATTTTCTTCGCATACCCCTGCATGTCAGGAAGTTGGGGTCAGAGCGCAGGGTCGGCTATGATACAGAGCCTATGGAGCAGAGAGGGTTAAGAGCCTTGCTCAAGGGTCAAACAGTGGCAGTTTGGCAGTGCTGGGGCTTGAGCCACTGACCTTCCGATCAGTAACCCAGAGCCTGGCAATGCTGTGGCTCTGAGCTCAGATCCTTAACCGCCAAGCCACCACTGCCCCCTTTAGAACATTAAAGAGACCAAAGATGATCGTATTATGTAGGTTTTGTCATGATGGGTCAATTCTAAACATAGCAAATGTCTTCTGAAAGCTGATCAGTCGACAGAATCAATGTTATTTTAAGTAATCAGTTCATTATTAGAGGGTGGACAGTGGCTGAGTGGTTAGCACATTCGCCTAACACCTCCAGGGTCCTGGGCTCGAGTCCCACCATGGCCATGTGTGTGCGGAGCTTGCATGCTCTCCCCGTGCATCGGGGGCCTCCTCCAGGAAGTCCGATTTCCTCCCCAGTCCAAAGACATGCATGGTAGGCTGATTGGCGTGTCTAAAGTGTCCGTAGTGTGTGAGTGTGTACGTGATTCTGCCCTGTGATGGACTGGCACCATGTCCAGGGTGTACCCTGCCCTGTGCCCGATACCTCCCGAGATAGGCCCCAGGTTCCCTGTGACCCCGAAAAAGGAGTAAGCGGTAGAAGATGGATGGATGGAGTTCATTATTAGAGATTTATTTAGATGTCTGTAGGGAATTATCATTACATTATATTAAGGCTGCAAAAAACAACTGGAAGAAATAATAATCATTGTTTATTGAAAAAGCGTCTCAGAGAGCAAATTTCTATCAAAACAATTAAAAAATAATCCCTGTTGCAGATGTTCTGCTGGTGCCGGAAGTCAAGGTCGTGCAAGTGGACAATGTGACCCTGCACATTAAGTGGGCTCCAGTCACTGGTGCAAGTAATTACAACCTGATTGTGCGGGAAGACACTGAATCTCATCCCATCGAGGTAGAACTGACCGTTCGAGGCGAGGCCTTGGATGTCCCCAACCTTAAACCGGACACACGCTACTGCATCACCCTTTCTGCCAAGAGCTCCATTACCCAACGTACCTACTCTACCACAGTGTGCATCACCACTGGTGTTCCTATCTGAATCACAAGAACTTTCAAGTCTGCGTGGGAAAAGCAATATGGCCACAAGTTAATCCTTGCTTTTAGAATATCTGCTGTCGTTAGCTACTTACGAGAAATATAATGAAACCAAATAAACCATGAAAATATTACAAGATTTTTTTTTCTAGCACTACCACGGTTCGTCTAGATGCAACACTGTATTTCACATTCAAAAACTGTGATTGTCATTATTACCAAGACTTAAACACCAAAATATACCTATCCTAGCTATTATATTATTAATATAAGAATAGTCACTGTGTTTAATAAGAACATTTCAATTAATAATGTATGAATACTGCATATATAGAAAGAGCAAATAAAATACTGTTTATTAAGCAATATGTCTTTAAGCTACATATTGTATTGCCTTGTAGATGCCCTACACAGTTTAGTGACTTTTCATTAAGTCAGAAGTGAATGACTAAATGAATATCAATTTTTCCTGTTATAAAAAAGTCATTTTTCTTTAATGAGCCAGTCTGTGTTGTATGTGCAAAGTTTCTTCTTGTATAACCGAATTCCACAGAGAGACATTCACTTATACCGCCAGTTTTTTTGGACAAAATAATATTAACATTACAGGTCTAGAAATACATTTAAATTTATATCATACTGGAACAGTTTCCAATCTGTCCAATGTAGATGAGCATTCTTAGCAGTGAAACATGCTAAGAATGTTTTAGATCAGAGGTCGAGAACGTTTTCAGCTGGCAGAGTCAAAAAAGTTATGATTTTTTTCATTAAAGAGCCAGAGAAAAGTTAATGTATCTTTTCGACATTTTTATATGCTCCTTCTTATTATTATAGCTATTAACTTTACTATTATAATTAACAAAAGTGGTAATGTAATAAAACACATTTTTGCGTGTGAAATGACCTAACAGACTACACTACACTTAATAGGTCTGTAGGTGGCAATTGGACTTAATCAACTGTGAATTTAACCAACACTGACTACATTTACGTTTATGGACAGCAGTAATCTAATTATTGACCTTAAGATAATAATGTGATTAAGGTGCTTAAATGAGTCGCTTTTAGAATACTCCTGTCAAGTACCCGTTTTACATGTTATAGATCATAATTAAATTAACAGCCTGCGTTATTACGTCACCTCGCCACGCCGTTCGCCGTCCCTCCAGAATTTCACGTATCATACAGTTCATCTTCGTTATGGTACCATATACAGTTTTTGGTGTTTTTATTTATTTTTTTATTTTACGAATGCCTTAAGTGCAGTTAATTATTTGTCATGCTATACGTGCTAATAAACAACTGCTTGAAGCTGTGGGCTGCGTCCCAAATTGCGTAGTTACCGTCTATATAGTAGCTGAGATACACGTATTTTCCCCCCTACAGGCCTATAGTAGGAAAGTATGCGGTCTGGGATGCAGCCGAACTCTCTTGTTTGCCGTAAAACGGCCGTGTGTGATCGTGTCCTGTTGCAAAATGCGGTGAAAACTCTCACACAATGTTCATAATGTGATTAAGCTGTTTACATGTCTGTAATACATATCCATAATACGACTTAAACAGGAGTACTCCACCTGTCTTAATTCGATTAGTGCTTCATTCGAGTATGACCTTAATTAGATTAAGGTTGGTATTTACATGGTAGTTTCTTAATCAAAGTATGGTCTTAACTAGATTAAGAGTGGATTATTGTTGTCCATGTAAACCTACTGTATGAAAGCTTCATCAAATCGTAGCTCAAAACAAAATGCAGTACGTAAGTATGAGTAAATTGAACACTATTTACCATTAACGTGACTTCCACAAATTCAAATTTGACTGTCTGTTTGGACTGGAAGGATCAATACTCATCATCTTTTTTATTTTTAACCATTTTATCTTTGTTAAAAAACTGAAAACAGACAGTGGATATGTAGTTTTCAACCAATTTATGAATTAGACTGGCTTCCTGACCCCTGTTTTAGAAAGTGTTTGACTTGCTCCGACTTTGCATTCCACACTACCCACCTTTTTCCCCAAGAAACCAATGAGTGCCACCATGATGGATTCTAACTCCCATTGTACTGTTATCCAGTTCTATTTCAACCCTTATTAAAACTTATAAAGAGAATGACTGAATTAATAAACTTTTTGAGTGTTAGTAAGAATAAAAATGAGCTCAGGATCAAGTTCTGTTGTCATCGACTGCCACAACAACATAAATAAACTTTAGAAATTCATGTAAAATACTTGTTTTGAGCACCAGTAAACTCGAAATGAACATCCGTGTCTGGCGACGTATACCTTGTGTTCTATGCTAAAGTTTGACAAGAGGAAACAAGCATAGCTTGCAGCGTTTAACTTGAAATACCCCCAAAGAAGGTATATGGGTGCTCTTATAATTCTGTGGACAAAAAACCCTCCGAACTTCACCCCGATCCGGAGCTGCATCTAGGATATGAACGCCCACCTGTTACCAAGCGACAGAAGCTAGTTACCCAAGCTGCATGTTTAGCCTGGCTAGCTTTCTGACTGGGCTCAACATCTGCTTTCAAAAAAAATAAAGTCACAGTGTTTCATGTACAAAACCTGGTCTGTTTAATATCCTTCTGTGCTTTTGTAATTTTGAGTTCTTCGACATCAACGCCTTCAGAGAAAACTATCAATATCAAAATTATATCAATATAGCTAACCTCGGGACATCGCTTCACGACATCTACCCAGTCATTAAACTTTGACGGGTGAGGTACTGTAAAAAGGCGGTCACATTAATGTCACATTATCAGCTAGGAACATACTCTAATTTGACTATAAACACCACAAACCAGAAAAGTAAAACAGGCTTCTGGTACGAGCCAGGCGAGACTCCTGCGTTGAGGAAAAAGGTGGATATGATTAAATATTTTCTACCTTTCTGCTAAGAATGTAACTGTAAGCATCCAAGCTATGGTAAACTGTCACTGAATCTCTAGCATATACATATGGGGTAAGAATTGTTTCATAATTCCAAATAAATAGATTACGATCCACAAATAAATGTAGTGAGATTTGAAAAAATGCTGGTGGTTTCACAAAAATAAATAAAATTGACAAATAAATCAAGAGAGATATATATATATATATATATATATATATATATATATATATATATATATATATATATATATGTTTTAATGCCACAAACACAACTCTGCCTTGTATTCATTTGTGGATCGCTGCATGCATTTGTGGGTTTTAAAACATTTCTAGTTTCAAGATTGAACACAAATAGTTGGACTCCGCCTACCGTCTACTCAGGCCAATCGGATAGCCGGCACATTACAGTGACCAATTGTAGCTCTCTGACCCGCTCTGACCAATCACAAGCTATTTATTTGGAATTATGAAATAATTCTAACCCTATATAAATATACTCCATATCAGCAAGGAAATGATATATCACATCAGTTAAAAGTTTTACGTCAGCAGAAAACTCACAGTCTTGTTTAAATGATCGGGTAATGACAATCAATCGTTTGTTGTTAATTTCTGTATATATCTTATATAGCTTTACATTTCAAAATGGCGTCACCGGAAATGCTTTTTTGTGTTATGCGTTTGTGTTTTGATCCCAATGGCCTTCCATGTCCACGGAGTACTAGCCATGCTAGCTGCAGGACTTGTGTCCTATACAGACAGACGTACGCTTACGTGATGACGACATCGACGCGCGTCTCAGTTGGATGGAGGGGTAGACACAGCCCACAGCGACTGAGCGTGTTTTTTTTAGCGAGAGAGAAGATTGAAAGATAGGGCACAGGGCGAGTAATGATGATGATGATTTATGTTAAAACACAAAGTTTATTGTTTTACAGTATCTGATTTGTAGCTAACATATTTCGAGGAACAGCCGGGGCTAACTGACATTTCTGGGTAAGTAAGAAAAGACACTTTTCTCTGAGGACTGTAACCATAAAGTTTATCTAACTAACAAACAGGCTGCTTTATTTGTGTGACTACCCGTATTCCGACAAGCCTCGCCCCGCTTAATGATTGGATTTTTCTTTAGGTCGAGCTGACGGCCTGCGCGCTGATTGGACAATTCACGCGTCAATCCGTGTCAGTTTATTGTCTCTGGATGGTACTAGCCAATCGTAGCGCAGGCGGCGGGGTTTATCAGAATGGGTTGGGTTAAAAAAAGAGCTTTGTTTTATTTTGTGTTCTCGTTGAGACATTTTATTTATCTTGTTGATTTTAAAGTGCATATTGCGATCTGATCCGAAAACCTATTTGTCCTGAAAGAGAAGTGAGGTTTTTGAAGAAAGATACCAAATCGCTAGCAAAGGCTGTAGTCAAAACAAACAAGAGTTACTGCTAGTCATAACATAATATTAGCATAACTAGGTTGGCTTTTATTTGTTTCCCTTCACTAGTGGATACACTTTTAAAACTTACTGATTAAAGCAGCACATCATTAAGCTCCTGTATCCTGGTTCCTAGTGGGATTTTTATGTTAAGTTTTTTTGTTATGTTTTTATGTTGAGTTGTTTTGAACACATTTGAATGAATCTAATATTACAGATAGGAAATGTGCAAAGTTTCTACAGGTGTGGAGAATCAAAGATGTAGGTCAGAAAAAGGACAAAAAATAAAATGCATCCTAATAAACATCGTAGCGCATTCATAAAATCTTAAGGCAAACCATAAAAAAAGTCGTATAATTATCTGAGTTTTGCTGTTAAGTGTCAGTCATTTTAAATTGCTGTTAGTGATGAATGTAATATTGTCGTATATTTTTAGAAATGTCATGAGTCTGACTGAATCAAAAATATTATAGCCGTTATATATTATGGCTATGGATGCGTCACAAGATGTGGATGGATTACGGAGGTTGAGAGTTCAAATCCCATCGCTGCCATTATTAGATAAATGTAAAGGCACTTTTCCACTGCACGGTACGACTTGACTCAACTTGGTTTGACTCAATCCGGCTCGCTTTACTTCTCTGAGCTTTCTTTTCCAATCTGCCTCAATGTGGGTGCCGTCTTCCACTCGCCTTCACGCAGTAATAACAGTGTATTATTGAAGCTCTTTACAAATACACGCTCGCGCTTGGGCCGTATTCCAATCGCCTTTCCTCCTAACTAAACACGAACCCTATTAACCATGTAAAGTTCTTAAGGATGGCTTTTGAGAAACTACGTAGCGCTCTGTATGACTACGTTAGATTCAACCGTGGCAGGAGTGACTTACAAGTGAGATGTAAAAATTGAAAACATTTGTTATAATTTTATCTGTAATGAGATGAAATGATGCATAGTTTTCAATTAGTAGAATATTACCGTATGCAGGGTATGTATTAAACGACAGACATTTATTCAGGCACAATACAGAACCGCTCGTTAAGGAGAATCCTTAATCCTTCAGTGCATGGCGCGCGTTTAGTATCGGCTCGGTCCACTTGGAACCTCGACCGAGGTGGTACTAAAAGAAAGTACAAGGTACTATCCAGAGCGGAGAGCCTCCAAAAAAGTGAGCCGAGTTGTACTGTGAATATAAATAAATAAATTTATCTAAAAATAAATATTTATCTAAATAAATATATCTAACAATAAATATAGCTAATTTATGGGTAATCTCAGAGTTGATTGATAATTTCCAGAAATAGTGTCACTATTCCCAATAAACATTGTGCAAAATTTCAGGCTTGTATCTGTATTTCTGCGATATTCACTGCGTGCCAATTCTCCTACTTATACTATACACTAAAAGTATGTAATCTTTCTGTGAAGAAAAAGTAGGTATGTACATATGAGTGTGTAGCAAAATAGTACGCAAGTGCTGGGACATTCTAAGTCGTCACGGAATGGAAGAGAACGGCGTTGCCTGGTTACGCACCCTGTGACCATAAACACACTCGGAATTTATTTGAACAGAATATGTTTGCCCTCGAACTAAATCCCTCAAAGCTACACGTGAATACAAACTAGATGTGAAAGCAGTACAAAGTTTACAGTTTTGTTTTTTTCCCCTCTTTTATTGTCTTACAGACATTTTAAAACAGAGGCTTGGGCTTCAGCCATCGTCCCTGCCTTGGCTGTCTTGAAAATGGAAGAGCTCCATACTCACTGTGTTTCGTGTGTGAGTCGGCGGTGCATGGTCAAGCCCGAGCCTGGCACTTCCTGTGATCTCGTTGCCTGCCCACTGGTTTGCGGCGCTGTTTTTCACAGCTGTAAAGTAGACGAGCATCGGTTGCTGTGCCCACTTGAGAGGGTACCGTGCCTCAACCACAGCATCGGCTGCCCTTTCACACTGGCCCGAGGCAAGCTGGCGGAGCATCTCGTGGTGTGTCCGGCTGGTGTTGTGTGTTGCACCATGGAGTGGAACCGGTGGCCGGTGAATGACGAGGACTACCGCTCCTACGAGAGGTTGAGTCGTGACGCAGGTGAGGAAGAACAGCTAGACATGGCTCTCGCCTTGCAGGACCAGCGCACCATGCTGGCCTCGCTCAAACTTGTATCTCTTGCACCCACGAATTGCCCTGAGAGAAAACCGCAGCTTGTGGAGATGTGCGAAAAGCCTAGCGTTATTGCAGATGTTACGGTTCCCACCATGCGTCTTGAGGAGGACATGGATGTGGCATCTGTGTCGTGTTGCTCAAAAGACATAATCAGCAAGGGGATTAACGGATTGAACGATGAGCATTATGGTGCGCTGTACCAAACCACGGTAGAGACGACCAAAAGCCTGTCTGCCGCTCTGAATGTTCTGATACACCTTGACGCATCAGACACACAGTACCCGACTACGAGCGTTTCAGCATTGCAACCAGAGTTAAATGGAGCGTTACATGAAGTGTTACTTATGAAAGACGACACTGGGTCCAACTGCGGTAAAATAGCCAGTGGGGTTAGTGGTTTAAACGAGGAGTTGCAGCCACAATGTCACCAAACCTTGATGGAATTGGGGAGAAGCTTGGTCTCTGCTCTTGGTGCGCTTGGAGATGCTGTCAAAGGCTCTGAGCCAAGCTGTATAGTCAGCAAGACCAATGGTGGAATCCATCAGCCAGAAACTGTTGAATGTGCAGACATCGAAATGAAGGATAGTACCTCTGAAAATGAGGTTGAGTATGGGGCAGTTGGTGGAATTGGCGATGGGAATTTCGACAAACTTCCAGGTCACCTTAGTGAAGAACTTTGCACAGAATCTTCAAAAAGATCAAGAGATGAGGATGAGCAAAGTTTGTGTAACAGTTGTCACAATGCTGTAGCATTTAGAAAATCACAAGACCATACTATGGAACCAGCAGAGATGGATGAATTTTCAGAGCATGGTGGTTCTCTGGAATTGGTTGGTCCATTAATTCCACACAGACCAGAAGTGAGACATGATCTTGCCAGTGTTGTAATGCAGGAGGCGTCCAGATGCGAAGCTTCGCTGTTACAGCCGCCTGTGCATGCCCAGGCTCTGGTTATTCCGAGAGACATTGTGCTGCCTGCCATACCGTTAGACTTTGAGGATAAGGCTTTTGAGAGAAAAATCCAAAACCTTCAGTTGCTCCGAAATTTTATGCCTCTTGCACTTAATGGACGGAAGGGTTGCTTCACTGAGAGCTTACCACAGAGACAGCACCGCTGTAAGATGGTGGACAAAGCTGTGGACACGTCCGATCTGGAGCAGGAGCCTCAGGATGACCCCTTGGGTCTTGGTGAGATCGACTTCACAGCAGCGGCGCTGCTCTTTTGCCTAGAAGAGTCGCAACGCACCCGCAGAATATCTGACACCGTCTATGCCTTTGGTGGCTCACGTGTCAATTTTGGCACTCAGACCTTCAGTTTCCCTGCTGCCATCTTGGCGACCAGCACTATGGTTGGTGAGGTGGCATCTGCTTCGGCCTGTGATCGAGCAGCGCCCCGTCTGTCACAGCCAAGTCCTTTTTGTACTTTACGATTAGATTTGACCCTGGAGCAGCTGATGCCGCGACCCAGCTGGGCCCCACGTGAAGGCTCCATGTTCACGTTTGAATGTGGCCAGCTGTTCCGCCGAGAAGAGTTCCTCTCGCACTTCCGCAATGTCCATGGAGACATCCACTCGGGGCTGAACGGCTGGATGGAGCACCGCTGCCCACTCGCCTATTATGGCTGCACCTATTCCCAGCGCAGGTTCTGCCCATCCAGGCAGGGATCAAAGGTCGTCCATGACCGACACCTCAGGTCATTTGGGGTTCAGCCCATAGTGGAAATAGTACCAGAGCCAGGGTTTGATCGGCTGAGTGCGTTGCCCTTTGAGATCCTGCAGCATGTGGCACGGTTCTTGGATGGCTTCAGCCTGTGCCAGCTGTCCATGGTGTCACGTACCATGAGGGATGTGTGCGCTAGTCTGCTGCAGACACGGGGCATGGTGGTGGTGCAGTGGGAAAAGAAGCAGTATCCTGATGGGGCGCAATCCTGGCAGATAAAAGACAAGGTAGGCCATAGTGGACATGTCGTCTTGGCTATGTTTAGTCTACAAAGATTCTGTTTTTTTCCATAGTCTGTCTCACTCAAATGCACTGCCTTTTTCACTTCAGCTGAATATAAATCAAATGTCCATGCTAAATGAGCTAAATTCTATTCTGTCAGAATGTTTTGCAGTAAATCAAAGTAGCATGTCTACATGTAACACGTCTTTCCTGCAGGTGTGGCGATTCAGTACAGCCTTCAGTCCCGTGAGCAGGTGGGAGTTTGCAGACATTTCCAGCATGGCGGACCACCTGACACGCTGTCTATATAACGATGTCCATAGACAGGTGGAGGCCGTGCCGTTGCCATGCATGTGCACGACCAGGGAGCTTACCCGAGGAGGGCGATCGCTCCGTTCCGTCCTCAAGCCAGTATTATAACGACAACGACCGAGCGCAAAAGCTATAGCACAACCTTACCTAACCTAACCTATTTAATCAACAATATCTGTCACGGTGTACATAAGACGAATTATTTTTTTGAGTTAAGATTATTTTTTATATAAATATATGGTATATAAATCTAACACGTGCTTGGTTTACAATCAGGTTTAACGACACGTGCACTGAGAGAGATTTTCAGTGTTTGCCTTGTTTCTCACAGAAATGTGTGGGAACGTCTAAAGCTGTTCTGCCCATGAGGTAACACTAAAATGACAACAAATTATACTCAGTCAAGCGGAATCAAACAAAGAGCCTTAAGCTGCGTATTGGTTTCTATCAAGTGCTGTGTTGCGTTTTGTCCGTACGCATCAGTTGATACGATTGGACAAGACCCTTACTGGAGGAGACGTCTTTCCAGAACAAGCACCGATGGAGCCAACGGTGAAAGAGAGATTGTTTCGATTACATTTAAAAGTGGTGATTCCTTCTCACTACCAGCTGTCATTCATTGTTAGTAATCTACTGGACAGATTCCCAACCCTGTTCATGGAGTTCCCTCTGTCCTACTCAGGAAGTAACCCCTCTTCCACTCCAACCCCCACAACTCAGGAAGGGTTCTTAATTAATTAACTGATTAATTGAATCAGATGTATTCGAGCAGGGAAAACACAGAAATATGCAGGGCAGAGGGTACTCCAGGACTCGCAGAATCTGTGATGATTTTGAATACATTTTCAGTTTTTGTTTTGATGACCTACAGCTGATCCTAATCTAACACCCAACCTCTGTGATTCTGCATAATAAAAAGGTTTTCATGATTAAGGTGTTGACTTAGGATCAGAGTTTGGCAATTACATTGACTGGATGTCAATTACATTGAGACACACACACACGTTTGCTATTTCCATCCGAATACACTTTTGTTTCACTTTTTCACAGTATGAGCTGTCAAAGCATGTTTTATATATATATATATATATATATATATATATATATATGTGCGCTATATCATGTTTTCCCTCTGTCACACTTGGAACCTCGGACAACGCAGAGACTGGCATCATTGTCATGATCCATCGCTTTTTGAGGAGAAAATAAGGGTTCCATATTTAAATGACACTCCACACGCACTTAATACATTTCTAAAAGCATAATATAATATAGCACCTTCCTAAATATTGTAAACACTCGTAACGTCAAAGTTTACCTGCAGAATGTTTTATATCTCCATGTCCCGAGTTGATGAGTACATGTTGAGTGAGAACGTTTGTGGATTTTGTTGTGGATTTCCAAAAGCGTTACAGTGCAGTTAATCTGTTGGGTAATGAGAGTTTGGGATCCTTTCATCCATGCACGCTTCATTTTTGTGTCTTTCAGATTTCCATTCCATTTTGTTAAAGTACATCCAGATCTGAATGAGATTGAGGATTGGGATTGAGAAGCACTGAGTTAGCTCGTAACCCAAACGCCAATTTTTTGTGTTTATGTCTGCGTAATCCCAATGAAGGCCTTATGGAGTGTTGTGGGTTTTTTGTTTGTTTTTGTTTTTTTAATTCTCGCTGCTGCTGCTGAAGAAGGAGAAAGTGTTTGCCTGACCAAGTGTGCCGGCACCAGTAATCTGGAGAGATTAAGCCAGGACCTTATATAGTCTGGACCTATATAGTCTGCATGTGGTTTTTGGTTGTGTTGAATAAAAAGATATTTTATCATCTTTGACCCTGCTGGTGTTTTATGGCTCAACATGAGCATGCTACCTGTAACAGAACTAATGTGAGTGACAGAACACACTCAAGTGATTTAAACATTACAAAAATCAAGTGACTGCAAATGTCTGACATTTTACATTGCATCTCATAAACAATCAGGAACGTTAGATTGATTTCATGAAGCTGCTGAACAGTGATCCATCTAAAATGTAGTCTTTACTCAGAAAGGTCATGTTTGCTTGGGAGGGTCCAGACAGCCTTGCTTGAGTTTATGTTTGTGGAAATAAAATCACACAACACCGAACGCTAACCTTCCAGTTCCATGTGTTGTTTCTCCATCAGTCATGGTTGTCATTTAAAAATAATAATAAAATCTGATCCCATATCTGCATTGTCATGTAATGTCCGAAACTATTATGAAATCTTTTACAGTAGTATATATTTATATACAGTAGTATATATACTTTTACAGTACTTTTACAGTACTTTTACAGTAGTATATATACTTAAACCTGCCTTGTACCATCACAATTGACCATTTTGTCAGGTATTCACGGTCACCTATCTGCTGCACTAAACCATGAGGCGTCAACTGGTGGACTGTATTCCGGATGTGGACCCAGCAAAGTATTTCAGGGGTCAAAATACTTTAGCTGATAAACAGTTTTCTGAACTAGCATGCGTTTATGTTAAGTATTTTTAGCCGAAGGTAGCTCATCAAACCAGAGAGTAGCTACAGGGCTGGATATGTTAGCACAGAAAGGGGTGACTTTCCACAGCTTCCAGAAGAATTTACAATCCAGCTGGCTATATAAATAAAGCTTAATTAAATTGAACTGAATTACTGTAAAAACACATTATCCAATGATCATTGTCTTTTCTAATGGAAAATATTTACAAGCAACATCTTTGTGCTGTAAATGCCACTCGATTTTCCTCTCATTTGCGCCCTCTAATTGTAGTACCAACACAGAAGTGTTTAAAGAGTGGCAGCTCTCTGATCTAAAGCGTCTTTGGCTGACTCGGTACATAGTGAATCAGATCATTTGGCTCTGTTTCATGACTCCCAAACGGCTCCTATCTACTTTTTTTTTTTTACGTAAACTAGTCACAACTGTTGGTCGTAGTATATTTTTATACTTGTTAATTATTAATTAATTATTATATAGGATGTAAGTATAATAAAAATGATTTTTTTAGCAGAAGGTTTGATTACGGCTCTTTAGATATGTGAGTCGACTCACCTAAATGAGTCGGCTCGTTCGCGAGCGACCAGCAGGGCTATCACACTATAAAGGGTAAATGAATCCTATTTCAATATCGTACTAAAACAGGCACTGGTTCTATCGAGAGAGTCTCAGACGCTTCAGCTCTTTAAGCTATTTAAAGCCGTGTTATTGATCGCTCTGGATTGTTTATTAATATCCTACAGCGACTGAACACGTTCCCGTTTCACACGAAATGGTCTTGTTTAGGTTTGGGGTTGTGTTGACCCCTGAGCGCTCGGATATCGAGGTGTTTGTATCGGGATCCCTTCCGGGGCTCGGGCACTGGGACGCCGGGAACGCGGTACCGATGAAGCCGACGCGGACGCTGGCGTCTGGCTGCGACCCCTGCCTGTGGCTCGGGGAAGTGCAGCTCACCGAGCCGTACACAGACAAGTTCTGGTTTAAGTTCCTTAAGCGGCTTGATGGGAACTATATTTGGGAAGGTATTTGTTAAATTAAATATGCAAAAATTCGTAAATATTGTAACATATGGAAGCCCTAAGAGGCCGTGCATTTTCCCCCTTGTTTTCTCGTGATCTCGATTTAATAGTCTCATGATCTCAACATAAATTGTTTTCTCATGATCACGACTTAATTGTCACGTGATCTCGATTGACGTAACAAAACAGATGTTTTCTCATGATCACAACTTAATTGTTTCGTGATCTTGATTTAATTGTCCCGTGACGTAACAAAATAGATGTTTTCTCATGATCTCGATTTAATTGTCTCGTGATCTCGATTTAATTGTCTCGTGATCTCGATTCAATTGTCCCGTGATCTCGATTTAATTGTCTCGTGATCTCGATTTAATTGTCCCGTGACGTAACAAAATAGATGTTTTCTCATGATCTCGATTTAATTGTCTCGTGATCTCGATTTAATTGTCTCGTGATCTCGATTCAATTGTCCCGTGATCTCGATTTAATTGTCTCGTGATCTCGATTTAATTGTCCCGTGACGTAACAAAATAGATGTTTTCTCATGATCTCGATTTAATTGTCTCGTGATCTCGATTCAATTGTCCCGTGATCTCGATTTAATTGTCTCTTGATCTCGACGTAACAAAATAGATGTTTTCTCGTGATCACGACTTAATTGTCTCGTGATCACGACTTAATTGTCTCGTGATCTCGACTTATTTGTCTTGTGAGCTTGATTGAATTGTCTTGTGATCTTGTTTTAATTGTCTCTTGATCTCGACATAACAAAATAGTTTTCCTCATGATCACGACTTATTTGTCTCGTGATCTCGATTTAATTGTCTCTTGATCTCGACGTAACAAAATAGATGTTTTCTCGTGATCACGACTTAATTGTCTCGTGATCACGACTTAATTGTCTCGTGATCTCGACTTATTTGTCTTGTGAGCTTGATTGAATTGTCTTGTGATCTTGTTTTAATTGTCTCTTGATCTCGACATAACAAAATAGTTTTCCTCATGATCACGACTTATTTGTCTCGTGATCTCGATTTAATTGTCTCGTGATCTCGATTTAATTGTACCGTGGTCTTGTTTTAATTGTCTCGTGATCTCGACATAACAAAATAGTTGTTTTCTCATGATCACGAATTAAATGTCTCGTGATCTCCAATTAACAAACAATTGTTTTCTGTAAGAGATGTTTATTTAGCATTTAAATGCTTTAGGTAAATAAAATTTAAAAAGAGTCTGACACAGGAAAGTCTTCAGGACAGATGAGTTTGCGCTTTCTGTTTTATTTCAGTAACATGACAAGCTGCATTCCTTAACCTCAGGGAAGAGAACTGCTATAATGGAAGCAATAACATTATCTGTAGTATTGGCAAATTGCTGTGCTATAAGAAGAACAGAAGACGTTCCTGGACATCTTTGTTTCACCTAAATCTGCATCACACCTACCGGTGGTTGATTTTCCTATAACAGCACATCCTGTCATGTTTTATTCCTTACTTAACCACTTGGAATTATTTATTTATTTATTTATTTTGCTCACCATAAATAGCTTGCAGAATGTAATGTAATGGACCATCTTTCTCACTGGATGGCACTGATGCTGCAGACAAGACACACACACACTCACACACTTCCTTCTCTCCTGTTGGAATTTAAATCGAATGTGGTTCGACTTCATCAGAATTTTTCCTTTCACACTCACAAAGCGTTGGGTTTAAAAAGACAGAGAAAGGTGAAACGTTTTCACGTCCTTTGTCTCCTAAACCAGTTTATTCTAACGTCAGTCATTCTGCATTCCACCAGTGACTCGAGTTTCATTCATTTTGTCAGGGTTTTCACCAACACACTCCTTTTTAAATGACTTTGCGTTTCAAACATGAGTTTCTTTTGTTTTCTTGTGCTAGAATTAATGTGTTTGTTGGCATGCTATGATTTTCCTTGTCATCAGACTGCAGTACACTTTTGGACATGCATAAAGCATTTTTTTTTTTTTGGAAAAACAATGTGGCTTGATTGCACCACATGGCTCTAAACTCTTAAGCATGTGCCAAAAAAAATGATCTCAGTTCCCTCTGGCAGTCAGAGCATCCAAAATTATAGCATTGCCTCCATGCTCAAGCATGGGACGTGATCAGGCGTTGAGAGCGAGCCAATTAGGAGATATAGTGAAAGCTCTGGCTGTTTAGATTTCTCATTAATAGGAATTTTCATAATTTTTCCTGCACTTCATTTTACTTATATGTTGCATTGATTTGTCGCATCACAGTATAGCATGCTCACGACATACATATACATCATGACTTTAAAAAGCACAGGCTTGTACCGTGATGGCCTGAGATTTAATATTTAATAGGAATAAAGGTTTAAGAGTTTGCAGAGTTTGTATCCGGTGGCATTCTCACGGCCGACTGAAGAGACGCAATGAGAAATGAACACGACAGTGACATTACTTTCCCTGACATTTTCCATAACTACGATCCAGTCTCACTGGATGTCTCAGTGCATGCCTGCGGGTTTGCGTCCCGGCGGATGTATCAGCGAAGACCTAAACAGAAGTCATAAAATGTTGGAAAAGAGTCCTGAACGCTCCGAGCAAGAGAAGCGCTACATAAAAAGTCAATGCTAAGTCACACCGAACGCATGTCACATACGTATACGTCTTGCACATTGATATTTACTAACATTTCAGTTCAGGGGCATTAGAGTTTCTTTAAAACCAGACAAACACAAAGAGCAAGAGGACAGAAAGTGTTAATGCTAGAATTTCGTCTCCAGGTAACGGCCCACATCATGATCGGGAGTGTGTGTATGACCAAAGTGACATGGTGGATGGGGTGTACTGTCACCCAATCGGTCACTGGATCGAGGCGAGTGGCCACACGGACGAGATGAGGCACACGACAAACTTCTACTTCAGCGTCGCTGGACAACAGGCCATGCACTTTTCCAAGTGCGTACGTACACACACAATGACAGACACTTTAATTGTATCACACCGCTTCTCATTCTCTTTATATCCTCTTTGGCTCTCTGTGCCATATACCATGAGCTAGAGTTCTAGATTCCTGTAGACCAGTGGTCACCAACCCTTTTCCTTGAGATCGACCTTCTTGCAGGTTTCATCTCCAACCAAAATCTAACCCACCTCTTTTAGTTGTTCAAGAACTTCTTAAGGCCATGATTAGATGGTCAGTTGGGCACCATTATGATTGGAGCTAAATAGCTCTTATGGAAGTCTTAGGGAGGGAAGTCTTCAAGAATAGGTTTGATGACCACTACGGTACTTTTTGTCACTAAACGTTGCCAAGAACCATCTACTTTTACAAGAAGAGGCTGTATTTTTCCATGCCAAGTTGTTTTTTTCCTGTCGAAAACCAGTGTACAGAAGTCTTAAACACCAAAGTGTATAGAGCCAATTAGATCGCAGCCTTTATGATTCTGAAGCTTGTGTCTTGTAAAGTGTACGAAACATATCAGACGCTCCACAAACGGTTTCCGAAGTGTGATTCTTTTACTTTTGTACTAGAGTGACAACAATGATGCTGTATTATAGCTATCAAATACCTATCAAAAGACAATTTATCATGATCATTTTTCAGTCATAAGCAACGTTGTGTAAATATTCGGGTAAAAAATTCTCACCAGATACAGAAAAGGCTGTGATTTTGTTCATACACACGTGCACGTCAATAAATCGGAATCAATGGGCTGAAAATTACAAAAAGAACATCTAAACAGTGAACGAGCAAGTCCTGAGACAAAAGAAAATCTTTCACTAATGCAGCTCAGCCACCGCAGCGCTAACTCCTCCACCTTTTATACGGCATCGTGACTGTAATCTGTATATAAAATCGCAGCAACAAGTCACATTAATTGTATGTTATATGGAAATGTACAAAAATGTACTCTTGTACAACACTACACAAATGACATGCGTGTATAAATAAGTGTAAAGGCTGGAGCATTCTTTTAAGTCTTTCTTTCTGTTTTTCTAGTGAATGGCAGGGCTTGCGAATGTGAGTGATTGTTCTCTAATACACTCCAACAGGACATCACAAACCTGTGCTTGTCTCTGTGAAAGAAAACGTGATAAACCGTGTGTATGTGTCTCATCGTGTACGCCGAGTGTGAATTCCGCCATCATCGAGCATTAATACTACAACGTTTTGAACATTAACATGTAGTTTCTGATGGGAAAAGAAACGAGTACTTGAGGGAAGGCCATTCAGATGAAGTGGATTAAAATCACTTCAGGAAAAGAGGATGGAACAAAAGGTCAAACATAATAAATGCACGTCTCAGAAATCTCTTTTCATACAACAGCAGATGCTTTTTTTTCATGCAACTTCCTCCTATTGTGTCTCAGAAGGTGTACGAGGGTAAAGGTGATTTCACCTGACACATTAACTAGAAACCCTCCTTCCTTCAGGTTTTCTCTTCTATTAATTTGTCTTCCAGTTGAGCTCTGTGTTTGTATAAATTGTTTTCTTCATTAAAAGTGAAGAAGAACAAGATGATTCGTTTGAACACACCATATACAGTAAAAAGCCTTGTTAGTATCTTGTCCAGGAAGTCAGGTTGTCACATTTATAGTGTTATTATTTTGTTCTCGTCTTTGGAGCTTTCCAAAGGCTTTTTAGACTTGTATTGATCCACATTTGCAGATTATTATCGGAAAAAACACATTACTGCAAAGCCATGATTAGACGCTGATCCACCAATCCTGATCTGCTGTTACGTGACCATGTACGCGGCATCATTCAGTATTGAAACGGCTCTGAGGTAGAAAACAAAATACAGGAAAAAATTAGAAAAGATGACACACTGTTTTTCAGGAGCTCTGAATGTAGTCTATTTTTGAGATAGATATTAGCTTCATATTAAGTAGATGTCGACCAATAGTGGAATTTACAGATATCAATAACTAAGTCGGGTGGTACAGTCTGTCGATAATCGATTAATCGACCAATAGTTTTTAAAATTGATACTGAATGAAAACATAACACTCAAATTAAAATACTGTTGAGTTTTACTACAAAAATAAACAGTACTGACTGTACCATGGAAATGTACGTTTTAAAATGAAATATTAAATATTAATGTATATTAACTATGAGTAATTATTCAAGTAAATAAAAGATGTAAATTCTAACTGAACCAAAATGCAACACTCTAAAATAAAGATGACCAAAACAAATAATAAAAAAAAATCACAACAAAATTTGTCAGAGATATATTTTATTCCGCCTCTAGAAGTCGCTCTCATACCATATAATGACAGCGGACCCTTCTCAGCCACTCCCGCCATGGACCTAACCGGGAAAAACTATAAGTGTGGAAGCTCCGGCAATCAGTTATCGGTGCCGATTGATCGTTTTTTACCTCTAGTATTAATTATATCAGCTTGGCACACCAATCAGCCATAACATTAAAACCAACTGGCTAATATTGTACAGGATGCTATCAGCCACTAAAACTGCTCTGAACCGTTGAGGCATGGACTCCAGAAGACCTCTGAAGGTGTGCTCTGGTATCTGGCACCAAGACATTAGCAGCAGATCCTTTAAGTCTTATAAGTTGCAAAATGGGGCCTCCATGGATCGGACTTGCTTGTCCCACAGATGCTCGATTGGATTGAGATCTGGAGAAGCCACCTTGTTCCATTGCTCTATGGTCCATTTCTGATCTTCACATGCCCATTATAGGTCCTGTCAGCAGTGGACAGGGGTCAGCATTGGCTACGCACAACCATATGCAGCAAGCTGTGAATACTGTAAGTTCTGACTCCTTTCTATCAGAGCCAGCATGAACTGTTTCAGCTATTTGTGCTACAGTGGCTCTTCTGTTGGATCCGACCAGATGGGCTAGGCTTCAGTCCCCACACACATCAATGAGCCTTGGGCGCCTACGACCTTGTCGCCAGTTCATCGTTGTCCTTCCTTGGACCACTTTTGCTAAATGGTAAATGGCGCACTTATATAGTGCTTTTATCCAAAGCGCTTTACACTGTATCTCATTCACCCATTCACACATACACTCACACACACACCAATGGTAGCAGAGCTGCCATGCAAGGTGCTAACTTGCCATCGGGGGCAACTTGGGGTTCAGTGTCTTGCCCAAGGACACCTCGGCAATGTGGAGTCATCTGGGCCAGAAATCGAACTGCCAACCCTACGATTAGTGGGACAACCTACTCTACCAACTGAGCCACAGCCGCCAACAAGAACACCCGGGAACCGGAACGCCCGGGAACACCCAATAAGACCTGGCATTTTTGAAATACTCTGACTCATTCGAAATTCTTTTTTTTTAAGCGTCTTTGGGGTTTTGTGTTTTCTCATTTGCAGCAGCTCAATGTCACAGACTTTCTAGTCTTTAAGTCTTTGTGACGAGTTCCTTCACCAAATGTGCCAACTTTTATTTATACATCTTTTGAAAAGAAATTAATCTTCACTTTGTCAGTGATTTTTTTTCACCACTAAAGGAAATAATAACATCTCTCTCTCTCTCTCTCTCTCTCTCTCTTCCTTTCTTTCTTTCCCTCTCTGGCTGCCTTTTGTAATGTGGAAATTTGCATGTATATCAATTTATAGTGTAAAATTAATTAAGCCCTAAGGGGCAGAGGATTACTGGCTCGATAAACGCAGTGTGGTGGCATCACAACTACACTCGTGCTGCTGGCTGCGTCCCATATTCATTTTCAGCCATCGTAATTTAATGTGTTTTCTCAGCCTCTGTGGAAGGATGTAGAAGTCAAGTCCTTCTCCCGTGCTGTAGAACATCAGGATTATCCAGCAGTGCCGATTCCCATGAGCAGAGCAGAACATAAGACAACGCCACTCATTATATAAGGACAAGAGTCTCATTTATACTCGTTCACACAACATCTAGCATTCACCCATAAAAGACAGCAACCACATTTGTTAGTTACTGTCGAATTCTCAAATCAAACGGTTGATTAATGTTCTGTTATCATTTCTATAGTAACAATCTTCACGGGTACTTGTATGGTTGACATGCTACGTAAATAAAATTGTATAATTGTTGTGTAAAAGGTTTCTGTAAGAATACCTTTATTTAACATATTCGGAAGGAGTGTCCAGTGTCAGAGCTTGGCGGTCAGATGTAAAGCTGTAACTAAGTTTTCCAGCGGTTTGAGTTTATGTTTTGTGGTTTGTTGGTAACATGACAAGCGGCATTTTTTCTTATGAAAGAAGTAATTCTTAAAAAAAAAACGAGAGACTGGTGAGACAGTCAACAGGAACTAACTTGTTGAAGGGACAACAGGAACTAAATTGTTTGCAGATGTTCCAAAGGCTAAATGTTACTATAAATGGATAAAATGTCACTAATATCACTCTTTAATAAATGAAAAATGTTCATTGTTGTCGAATTACTGTGGCATAAGAGGAATAAAACAAAAAAATTGTACTGTTAGAGAAAAATAATCAACTTTAATGTGCTGCGTCATCACGCCACTAGGTTGTTGATTATGTCCGTATAATTTGCTTGTATTTTCTCATTTGTAAGTCGCTTTGATTAAAAGCGTCTGCTAAGTGAATAAATGTAAATGTAAATGTAATGGCAATGGATTTAGAATGAGCAGAATGTCTTTGTTATGTAGATATTCAGCTATTAGTGCTAATTTCTATCCCTTACTGTGAAAAGGACGTAAAGGAAAAAGAAGTAGAAAGCACAGACAGAATCAAAGCTTTTCAACTTCAATTGACTCAAAGGTCATAAAGTAGATCTGACCCGGAGTCGAGGGCAGGGACAGCACATAATAACGTTAACCTCAAATGAATCGGTTCCATTATGTTAAAAAATAATGGCACTCTGACAGCGTCTGACATGTACGATGGCACGTAGTGAACTTGTCTTCTCTTTGTGCACTCTGTAGAAACTTTCTAACCTGTAATAATTTGTGGATGTCTCCCACAGCCCGGTTCTCTAATAAATGTGATGAATGGAGAGAGAAAAACAGATTGCACCCACGCACAATTTTGACACAGAATATATCTGTTTGCCGAGGGAGCTCATAAATAGCTCGTGATGGGATGCCATTGGCCAAATCCATTGGAGGAAAGCCAAATTGAATGTGTTAGAGAGGCTAAATTGATCTGGGTGTAGAAACCGCCGGAGGGACGCAGCTTAGGCGTCTGCTCGCTCATGATTCACAACAAGCAAATAAAGAGAGACTGAGAGAGAGAAGGAATCGATGTGACTCTGATTCTGTTTTTAACACACCCTTGTCGACTTCCTCTCACCGTTTCCTACTTTGTAATTCTCTGTAGCCATCTCCAAGGCCATTTCTACGTGTTATTTACTCGAAAGGAGTTCATTATAGTGCTTGAAGTAGTAGAAATGCTTTAGTCCAGACGTCCTTAAAGGTGCTGAAATTAAATATGTAAGGCATTATAGAGTCATTATGACTTTGAGTTGGTGACTAAATGTAGGCTATTTTATGCAGCGTTTAGTAAATAAATAGCAAAGTCAAAAAGACTACTGGTGGTGCTGTTGCGCTATTTACGGCGAATAATCCAATATGAAGCTGATGTGCAAAATTGAAACCTTATACTGATGTCACTTTATCTCCCAAAGACAGGAGAGGGTTATCCCTGCAATCATGCCATCGTTCAGGTATAAAATAGAAAAACCGGAGTGAAAGGCGGAAAAAGCAATACACGTGCTGGTAAATAATTGGTCAGAACATTTACAAGGTCCCCCGCTGTATCTGTCTGTCTTCTACACGAACACAACGCGCTCCACAGGATTACTCTGAGTAGTGCAGCTTAATTAATACAATAGCCGCAGGACACAGTTTACTGAGTTTGTCTTGTTTCTCGTGAAAGCTTTGACATGTAAGGACGTGTACAGTAATTTACCCTGAGAGCAGAAAGCCGCACGGCCTCTATTATACCAGCACTCTATCATTATGTCCTGAATACAGCATTTACGCTGTTAATATTCGGTATCGTTGAGCATTGAATAAATTTGAAAACGTGCCACTCATGAAAATTCAGCTAGTTGGAAAAACGTTTCTATCATACCAGAGCTATCGAGTTTGTACGAATGCACGTATTACCTGAGGTTCACGCTAAAGCATCATACTAGATGAAATTTGGTCAGTTCTATGCAATTGAGGTATGGACATGTTCCCCGTTCACAACTTTACCTGTAGCTAGTTCCCGTTTACAGTTTGATGTTCACAAATGGACAAAAAAAACTTCTAATCGCTATAAGGTTTCACCTTATCCTGTCATAACCTGTCTTTAAATGACTACAGAGACATTGCAAAGTAAAAATAAATAAAGGTGGGAAAGAAGTAGTAGAGATCGTCTGTGCTTCTGGTGAGTGTATGTGGTTAGCATAGTACATAGCTTTCTTTGTGAATCTGTTCACAAAGCTAGTATGAAGTCTAGTATATAACATTTAAAAGAAACAAACAAACTCACTAATGTGAACCAGCTGTCAAGTTGAAGTCACTTATTTAATTCAGTTACACATCGATTTAACAAACAATTTGTGAAACACACTTGTTTTATATTAACGATCCTAATGGCATCATATAAAAGGAGGAAGAGTGAGTGTGTGTTTGCTGACATGCTATGAAACTTAATAAAAGATTCTAGGGTTAGGGTTAGTGTTAGGCTTTAGGTCTAAGGGTTACGGTTAGATTCTAGTTGATATGCATAGCACAGCAAAGAAACAACAAAATGGCTGCCCAATAGTGCATAGTATAGTGAATAAAACCATGAATGGCTTATTAGTGCAACAGATTTCCAATTAAAGTAGGCGTATGTCCAGGGGTGGGAATCGAAATGCAGGGAATCAGAATATTACATTTACGTTTTTTCCTTTAGCAGACGCTTTTGTCTAAAGCAACGCACAAATGAGGAAATACAAGCAAAGCGATATATCAAGCGGAGAATACTACAAAAAAGTAGTGCTACCATGCAAGATTTATTATTGAGTTCTAGAGAAGCAATATCAAATTAATCTGCATCGGGCAATAGGATCGCAGCATCTACACAATGCTATACTAATTAGAATATCACTGAATTATGATTTATGTTGTAATATTGATGTGCGTGTAAACATAGCCATTAATATTATACTTTGTTGCACTGGTGTGTAATTGTTAAAATACCAAAGCACTAAATGAGAACGCTACTACACTTTGATGCAAATTAGAAGCAAAATATTACATAAGGACATTTTTTTTAATCTGGTGGTTGTTTTGGTGGTTCAGTAATGTGAAGTGATAATTTGCCATTTCCATTTTAATTTGAGATGTTACTACATTACAAAAGTCAGGTACTACATACTATAGTGCATAATAATATTAATAATAATAATAATAATAATAATAATAATAATAATAATAATAATAATAATAATAATAATAATAGTAATAATAAATTGTTTGTAGTACACCATTTGTGTCATATTGTTAGTCTCTGAGCATGCGTGAATGTCCTCTCTGGCCTGGTTAATCAGTACACCTGAGCCTAATTAATGTTAGAGCATTTAGGTTCAAGCCAGGGCACTTTCTAGATCGTGGTTTGCAGTATGTATGTAGTTAGAAATGCTTTGGAGATGGTAAAACCAAGCCATGTGAACTATTTTAACATCAAGCAAATGTATATTGTCATATATATTTGTTTATTTAGGTAGGTCATTCCTACATTCAAAAGCATATTCAAAACTTTATTCAAATTCACATTAACAGCACTTTTATTTATTTATTTACTTAGTCTCATCCTGCAGACCACCTGATTCTAATAACGGAGGTCTGTGCTCAGAGTTTCATTAGAAAAGAGGAAGAAAAGGTTAAAGAGATTGCTCAGCCTCAGTGAGAAAGGAGTGTGAGGAAGAAAGATGGAGCAAGGCTGTATTTTTTTCTTCTTCTAAATGTGAAATCTACACCCCTCTCATCCTTCTCTTTCTCTCCCCCCTTTTCTCTCTCTCTCTCTCTCTCTCTGTCTGAGAGGATGACAAATAGATAAATGAGATGACGGTGGGAGGAGGAGAAGCTAGGGCTCTGATTGTCACACAGACTCTAAAAATACCTCTGTATTCTACCCAGCGAGGGTCCTTTTGCTTTTCTTTTCCTCCCCGAGGGTCCATTTCTCTCTCCTCTTCAAATATCAGTCTCATCACAAGTTCAAGCAGTTCTCCTCACTCTGTCCTCCTTCAGAAAGATACGTAGCAACACACTCGGTACACGTTTTGTCCAGATATGGGAGGTGGAAAAAAGTGACTGTAGCCATGATAAAACTCTTGCCAGTCCTTACTAGTTCGAACCCAGTTTGCTGTTTAGATTAGATGTATTATTAGATGTAGTTTCAATGTTAATGAAATAAAGGTTGGTGTAATGCCTTTTGTGATGAGGAGGTTGTTTGTCTTGGCTGCAGCTTTGGAGGCAGAAAATTACGAGAAGTTGAGCTGTTAAATTGGGACATCACGTTGCGTACTGGTGAACATCCCAAAGTTACACAAGCTGTTATTATTTTTTATTTGCGTTATAATGATGGAATATTGTTATATTACCTTCACCAGAACTTTGTTTTCCTGGCTTGATCCTTAACTTGTGACCTGAGTCAGGTTCGGAGATTAAAAAAAAAAAAATTCAATAAATCAATAATTAAAAAGCTTGATGTAGCTCAATGCTTCTTTGAAAAATAATTCAAGAATTTTTTAACTTTGGAAGCTCTGCTATGACCAAAAAAAACACTGCAGGACGTGCATTTGTGTAGTATAATGTGGAAAAACGTGCTGGTTTTTCAATATTTTATTAATTTTTCTACATTGTCCACTTATAACCTTCATAATATGTAATAAAAAAATTTATTGAAAATACTTAAAAATACTATAAAGTACTATAATTCTTAATTTCTCAGCTTTTATTTGAATTCATATTCATGAAAAAAATATAAAATACCCTCTTTGCTGAAAAAGATTTTTTCATAATATGCAAATCAGCAGATATTTTATCATCTATTGACTCATTTGCATACATTAATAGAATTTTTTAAGGAGTTTGTCATGCAAAGAATCTCACATTGATAATGAGTTCAGAGCAGGTTATGTTTTATTCTGATGTGATTAAAGGGGGAAAATTTGTTTAAAAGTTTTCTGGTCCAAAGTACTGGAAAACCTGGAAAATAGACACACACACACACACACACACACACACACACACACACACACACACACACACACACACACACACACACACAAAATGCATAAATTAAAAAAAGCACTTTATATGTAAATTGTCGTCATACGTTTGACGTATGTCTTAAATTAATAAATAGGTAATACACGCACTCTGATTCAGACTAAATGTACCTGATGCTCTCTGTCCTGGTTTAGATACCTCTGTAAATAAATGATGAAATAATTTGTAATGCCTGGAAAATCTCAGTGTGGTCCAAACTGGTTGGAAAAATCTGCCACTGTTTGATGTAGTCTTTTAAAAAAATGTACAACCTGAAAACTCTTGAAAGCGCAAGCATAGAAAGCATAGAAAAACTCTGGAAATGAACTGTACTAGAAAGAGAGAAACGTGGTTCTTCCAAATGATATTCCCTCATTTGGTGTTCTGATAATGGTTAAGTAGAGGACTTGGTCCAAAATCTCACAACAACTTGTGTTTGGTTATGTTGAGATCTGGTGACTCTGAAGACCATCACTGATCACAGCATTCTCATCCTCATCAAACCATTCGGTGAGCCCTGAATGGGGGCGGGTTCATGTTGGAAGAGACCACACCTATCAGAATAAAAAAATCTTTCATAATAGGATAAGCTTAAGGAAGGAAGCATCATTTGGGGTTTTTTTGCCAGAGGAACATGGAGGAAAAAATCATGTGATTGTGGCGAACAGTTAAAGTAAAGTAGTAAACAAGTCTTGTTTTCGATTTGTGGTTTGCAGGGTTAAAGCTCACCAAAATGAACTTGACTTGATCGTGATCGACATGAAAATTTCTTTCCCACCCTCCCAAATCCTTTCCAATTCTGAGTGAACCGAATTTTTAATCAAATGTTGCTTACAGAGAATGTTAAATGTTACAATGATCGTGTTTTTTCCTAATCATCAAGTCATCTACATCGACTTGGGTCTGTTATTTAGCTGGTTTAGCAAGAAAAACAACAAGTTATGCGGGAAACTTTTGGGATTATGAATAAACCGAGGAAGGTGAAGTCGGTTGTCTTGCTCGCAGTTCGTCTCTAGTGGATGACTGCTTGTATGGGAAGTAATTGCAAGTTGGAAAGTTGTGAACAGGGAACTAAAGGAACATCGGACCGCATGGACCACCGTTTGGATTTGTCATATTGCTTACAGTGAAAGTCTGAAATTTATTGTGTGCAGGATACTTCCACGTATTTGGCTGGGCAGTTGTCCTCGGCGAGTTGAGCACGTCACCCTGAAGCTGAAGCACGAGCTGGGGGTCACGGCCGTGATGAACTTCCAGACCGAGTGGGACATTGCAAGTAACTCGCACGGCTGTCGGCGTGACCCCGACGACCACATGACCCCGGAGACCATGATGCACCTGTACAGAGACTGTGGTCTGGCTTACGTCTGGATCCCAACACCAGACATGAGCACAGAGGGTGTGTATACTATAAAAATTAGATAGAGTTCCAGTATCTATGCTTTTATAAATATAATGGTAAATGGTCTGCACTTATATAGCACTTCTATCCAAAGCTCTTTACACGTGTCTCATTCACCCATTCACACACACACTCACACACCAATGGTAGCAGAGCTGCCATGCAAGGTGCTAGCTTGCCATTAAGAGCAACTCGAGGTTGAGTGTCTTGCACAAGGATACTTTGGTATGTGGAGTCATGTGGGCCAGGAATCGAACCAACAACCCTACGATTAGTGGACAACCCGCTCTACCAAATGAACCACAGCCACATTATATACAGTATCTCACAAAATTGAGTACACCCCCTCACATTTGTGTAAATATTTGATGATATCTTTTCATGTGACAACACTGAAGAAATGACACTTTGTTACAATGTAAAGTAGTGAGTGTACAGCTTGTGTAACTGTGTAAATTTACTGTCCCCTCAAAATAACAACACACAGCCATTAATGTCTAAACCTCTGGCAACAAAAGTGAGTACACCCCTAAGAGAAAATGTCCAAATTGGGCATAATTAGCCATTTTCCCTCCCCGGTGTCATGTGACTTGTTAGTCTTACAAGGTCTCAGGTGTGAATGGGGTGTGTTAAATTTGGTGTCATCGCGCTCATCGTTATGTAGAGCGACAATTCTTTTTTTCAGATCCTCAGAGAGTTCTTTGCCATGAGGTGCCATGTTGAAGTTCCAGTGACCAGTATGAGGGAGTGTCAGAGCGATAACACCAAATTTAACACACCTGCTCCCCAGTCACACCTGAGACCTTGTAACACTAACAAGTCACATGACACCGGGGAGGGAAAATGGCTAACTGGGCCCAATTTGGACATTAATGGCTGTGTGTTGAGTTATTTTAAGTGAACAGTAAATTTACACTGTTACACAAGCTGTACACTCACTACTTTACATTGTAGCAAAGTGTCATTTCTTCAGTGTTGTACATGAAAAGATATCATCAAATATTTACACAAATGTGAGGGGTGTACTCACTTTTGTGAGGTACTGTATTTTATAATATATAATATGGGGTGGACAAATCAGATGCCCAGGGTGATGCTCAGATTTCATGTCTGGGATATTAGTTGTTTATTTGTGGTTGCCTGGTAGATAAGTAGTCCTAATAATCTCACCCTATGCTATTGCATTATGTTAGCTACCACTTTTTAGCCTGGTCAATCAGGAAAGCAAAACACTGCACTTTGTATCAAGCTGGAGATTTGACTTTCCTGGTGGACTTGCTAATGAATTTCAAAATACTAAAACAGCTGAGGCACAATCATCACCTGAGTTCACACCTGCTTCACCGCTGCTTGACCCTGATGTTACTCCTCAGTTCTCTGTGGGGACGACCAGCACTGTTTACACTGCAGAACTGATAGCTAAATACTACACAAAGGTTAAAAAAAGAGTACGATAGGAGGTTAGGAAGTGTTAGTACAGCAGGGCTGATAACGATAAACACACTCAGGGGTAAACATATCTCTTACTGCATTAATACAAGGTTATCACTTCATAGAGTTAGATTATTTCCCTGTCCACTGAAAAAGCATTTGAAATTACAGCACTCTCTGTTTACACCACAGAGAGCTTGATATTGCTTGGAGTTATTATATTAGATTCTATAGTGGCATGATAAGTACAGCTTTATTGTTATTTTTTTATGAAAGTCCATCCTTGCTGTGGGCATCATATTGCTCAGAAGTGACTTCTTGAAAGCATAAGCACTTACAAAAGAATACGAGTGTAAAATCGATCCGCTGTTCGTGGTCTGAAGTTTGATTCCTGGAGCTATGAGGCTAAGAAGTAAGGATCTCTGATCTTACTGAACAGACAGTATTACATATATCAAGTACAGTATCTCACAAAAGTGAGTACACCCCTCACATTTTTGTAAATATTTGATGATATCTTTTCATGTGACAACACTGAAGAAATGACACTTTGCTACAATGTAAAGTAGTGAGTGTACAGCTTGTGTAACAGTGTAAATTTACTGTCCCCTCAAAATTACACAACACACAGCCATTAATGTCTAAACCACTGGCAACAAAAGTGAGTACACCCCTAAGTGAAAATGTCCAAATTGGGCCCAAAGTGTCAATATTTTGTGTGACCACCATTACTTTCCAGCACTGCTTTAACCCTCTTGGGCATGGAGTTCACCAGAGCTTCACAGGTTGCTAATGGAGTCCTCTTCCACTCCACCATGATGAGATCACGAAGCTGGTGGATGTTAGAGGCCTTGTGCTCCTCCACCTTCTGTTTGAGGATGCCCTACAGATGCTCAATAGGGTTAGGTCTCGAGACATACTTGGCCAGTCCAGCACCTTTACTGTGATTCTTTAGCAAGGCATTGGTTGTCTTGGAGGTGTGTTTGGGGTTGTTATCATGCTGGAATACTACATACTGGTCATGCTCTGCTTCAGTATGTCACAGTACATGTTGGCATTCATGGTTCCCTCAATGAATAGATATATGAGTGCTGCCAGGATTGCTGCAGAGGTTGAAGGGGTGGGGGGTCAGCCTGTCAGTGCTCAGACCATACGCCGCACACTGCATCAAATTGGTCTGCATGGCTGTCGTCCCAGAAGGAAGCCTCTTCTAAAGGTGATGCTCAAGAAAGTCCGCAAATAGTTTGCTGAAGACAAACAGACTAAGGACATGGATTATGAGACCAAGATAATCTTAAACGTGTTTGGTGGCAACCAGGTGAGGATTACAAAAGTGTGTCTTGCCTACAGACAAGCATGGTGGTGGGAGTGTCATGGTCTGTGTCTGCATGAGCGCTGCAGGCACTGGGGAGCTACAGTTCATTGAGGGAACCATGAATGCCAACATGTACTGTGACATACTGAAGCAGAGCATGATCCTCTCCCTTCTGAGACTGGGCCGCAGTTCACTATTTCAGCATGACAACGACCACTGCCTTGCTAAAGAAGCTGAGGCTGAAGGTGATGGACTGGCCAAGCATGTCTCCAGATCTAAACCCTATTGAGCATCTGTGGGGCATCCTCAAACGGAATGTGGAGGAGCACAAGGTCTCTAACATCCACCAGCTCTGTGATGTCGTCATGGAGGAGTGGAAGAGAACTCCAGTGGCAACCTGTGAAGCTCTGGTGAACGCCATGCCCAAGAGGGTTAAGGCAGTGCTGGAAAA